>JAMQGT020007410.1:0-53197 GCA_024447675.2 Pterophyllum scalare | reverse complement strand
TGCATGCTGTCAGTGTAGAGGATGGAAATCAGCTAAGATAGCTTGTGAAATACTGGGTTACATCTTTTTAAATTCAGCTCATCCACACAGAGCAGTAAACCTCAGAGCAGCAGCAGCAGGTCAGCTGATCACAGCCTGCACACCAAGAATATTTACTGGAGCTCACAATAGAAAGTTGTGATTCTTCTCCCCATGCAGAGCCACTACAGATGATCTTAGGGTTCCTCCACCCTGTGAATCCTACTTTAACCCCTTGGTATCCTCATTTTTGTGTTTAGGTGTGGAGTCACAGTCACCCTCTACAATGTAGGACACAGAAAACACAATACATTCATTAGAATTATAATTTAGATTGGAATAACCTTTGCATTCTCATGTATTATTTTATATTATTACAATAATATATAATGAGGTTCAGTTAGCTTTACACAAAATAGCTGGGAAAAAGAGCTACTTTTACTTTCTTACTTTGAGTACATTTCAGAGCCTGTACTTTTTCACTTTTACTTAAGTAAAGAAGTTGAACCAGTACATCAACTTTTACCAGAGTATTTTTTAACACAAGTACCTGTACTTCTACTTAAGTACAGAATGTCTGTACTTTTGCCACCTCTGACAATGACCACCTAAAAGCTCTTCACCCAAATTGTACTCACCCGTGCCCTCAAGCTCTAAACTTCTTAAGCCTAAAACCCTACCTGAAAAAACAAGAAAGAATAACTTTTACCACTGAACTTAATCACTCTCATCAGAGACTCTGGGAAACAACAAATAGCACAGGTGCCACTGAAGTATGAGTACAGATACTTCTATCCATTCTCTTCTGCCTATCCTGTTCAGGGTCGCTGGAGCCTATCCCAGCTGACATAGGGTGAGAAGCAGGGTACACCCTGTACAGGGCCAACAGAGAGAGAGACAGACAACCATTCACACCTATGGGCAATTTAGAATCACCAAATAACCAAACCTCACTAACTGTATGCCTTTGGACTGTGGAATCGAACCCAGGACCTGCAAGGCAGCAGTACTAACCATCATGCCACTGTGCTGCTCGTTGAGCTATTAAGAGGATAGAATTCAATGAGTGAATCAAATTAGCATCATCAGCTTAAATTCAGTGTGATCTCTGCTACTGTGAACACCGCGAACACCACAGCTGCTCTGCACCAGTTAAACATACAGTAGTGCATCACTGCAAACTAACCGGTGTAGCCTGCACCAAGCTGCCTATTGTTTTCATGCAACCTTAGTAAGTTAGTATACTTTGCTTTGTTTTGTAAGAAATATTATATCATATACAGATCCAGTATTTGATTAAAAAACTCTAAAATGAATGAGGTAAGCGTGTAAGCTTTAAATTTCCCAGTTTATCAAATGTCACTGATCAGTCCTCATCTCGTCTTTCTCTCCTCCACAGTCTTTCTTTCGTATTATTCCATGTTAAAAGTTATCTCACATTCATTTCTCTTCCTGGGAAAAACAGCAGCTGCACCTTTACCTAGCAGACACACTCTGTGACAAACTGCACAATATCTCTTGAGTCACTTTGCCACTTTAATAACGTGAACCCCTTTGTGCTCGCTCCTTTTCTGTTTCGCTAGCTAGATGCTGAAGTACCACGACCACAACTTATGGTTGTACCCCTGAGTATAGTGCTATAAATTATGCATAAATTACGTTTTTTGCCTCTTTCATCTCTTTGAGTGTGATAAGCACACCAATAGGATTGTCTCGTACGTGCTTTTGTTCCCTTGATTTAGGTTCAAATCGGTGTGATGTTTGAAGGCATGCAGTGACGGGAAATAATAACTTTCCTCAGATATTTTAAACCTTAAGTAACAAGCTTATTTGAGTAATGAGAAAAGGGAAAACACTGACAGAAAAAAATACTCAAGGCACAGATAACTTGAAAATTCTATGTA
This sequence comes from Pterophyllum scalare, assembly GCA_024447675.2. Lineage (NCBI taxonomy): Eukaryota > Metazoa > Chordata > Actinopteri > Cichliformes > Cichlidae > Pterophyllum > Pterophyllum scalare. The sequence goes on along the minus strand of JAMQGT020007410.1, from coordinate 51,275 downwards.
AGTATTTCTACTTTGTTACTTCCCACATCTGATTAATAGACACTAGTACATCTTAAAAGCAGAACCATCAGTAAGTAAAGTCATTGGCAGACCTTCCCTTCTTTCATTTCAAAGAGCACAAAAAAATCAGAGATAACCTTGTGCAAACTTATCAGCCCAGCACACCTAACCATATTTGGCTCCATCTAAAAGGAAACTTCAGTTATTGGTGTAACAGCACTTCTGATGTTATGTTTTTTTTTTTAACCTATTCACATACTGGTAAGAAGTTTCCTAACAAACAATTCATGAATTGCAATAAAACATCAGCAAACTATATACTTAAATGCCCTTGTGGACAAGCTTATATTGGACAAACATAGAGAGCACTCACATGACAAATTTCAAACACACAACAGCCATTCACACAGGGAATACGGAGCATGCCATAGCTGAACACTATCATGAAGTCAAACATGGCTCTCCTGCCACCTTGTATTTCACTGGACTTGAACATGTAACTCTTCCAGCCAGAGGGGGCCAATCTATCAAAGCGGCTGTCTCAGAGGAAGATTTATTGGATCTCAGCACTCGCCACAAAGACACCGGCTGGACTGAATGAAGATTTTAGTGCGAAATGTTCCCTCTGAACAAGTTTATATAAAATATATAGAAATACAGAATGTTTACAACAAGACTTGCAACCTCAGTCAGAATCAAACTACTGTATTTCTAGTATTTGTTATACATATAACAATGTATGCATGAGCCCAGGAAGTGAACTACCACGTAACTTTTTAAATAAATCATCTGCCAAACTGCTGCATATAAATGACGTGACCTCCATGACCACCGAGACTGAAACGTTAGCAGGTTTGTTTGACGTGGCCAAAATCAACTGGTGAAATTCAGATTTGTTTAGTGCAGGCGCTACCTGTCTGCTTTTGGGTACTCCACATTTCAATTGTAGGTTTACTTTAAAATTTGCTCATGCACTTATGTTTCCTCTTATGCTTATGCTCATGTACTTATGAAGCCTTCTGAAAAAAGGACAAAGCAATTTTTTTAATTTTTTTATTTTTATTTCAGCAAAAGGGTCAAAAAACCGAAATCACTGCTAACCATGCAGACAGCTGCTTTAGCAGCTTCGTTCATGTTTCTTCATTGTATATCAAAATCTGAAGCCCAACTGGCTTACTGTGCTTAGTTAACCCGTAATTAGACAATTGTTGTTTGGGAGAAGGGCTTTGGCAAACCGTGGAGCTTTGAGTTCTAGTCATTAACTTACAGAGTCTCACAGAACTGAACTGGTTGCAATGGCAGTTTACAGAAGTATGTTCAATGTATTCTTCCTTTTAAATGACGATCTAATATTTCTGAGACACGATTCCGCAGTGATTAGCTTATATTTTTCTCTTTGAGATGAAATTATTTAATTAGCTTGGCCTTTCCAGGGAGCTTAACCTTTTAAAATGTCAGGTGAAGAGGTTTTAAAATAAGTGTGCCAGTATTCTCAGAAAATTCCTGTTTTAGTGCGTTCATGATGACCTATAGAAACGTGGCAAGAAAGAAGGTCTGACAGTGATGAATCTTACAGCCCAGAGCAATTTGTTATAGTTCAGATAAGTTCCTGGAAATCCCTTTTAAAGCAGAACTCCCACTCAGGTGCACTGACCCATCTGGGGACTTGCATAACAACCAGCAGTCCAGACTCTTGAAGAACTCAGGAAATTTGTCATATTAGCTTTGTGCTCAGGTAGGTGTTTATTTTTTTTTCTTCAACAGAACATTAAACAAAAATCTGGGTTTACTAGATAGGCAATAGACGATAAAGTATAGCTATTCCCCTCAGTGACAGGGCCATTTGTTTGATCCAAGGCAGATCAATCCAACTCTATCTTCTTTGGGTTTCCTCTGCCTTTGTTGTCACCACTCTAACTGTCTTTAGTAATCATCAGCTTTCATGTCAAATAAATGGGCTGTCTTATTGCCAGTGTTGCCACGGCTCTGCCGCTGTTCAAAATAAATGGAAATGAATAAGGGCTTTTTCGCAAGGACATACGAACATGTAGAGTGAACGTGGCCGAGCTATAAAGGCTTGTGTCAGAGTGAATTGGATCACACGGATGACACAACGGGTGCACTTTACCTTTAGAAGAAAAAAAGTAAAATACGTGAAAATTTAATGACTCTAAGAGGAATATGATGTTCAGGAAATGTTATGTGATAAACTGTAGCGTGCCCCACCGCCCAAAAAAAAGAAGGAAAAAAAAAACCATTCACACACAAAGGAGGTTAAAAATAAAACAAAAATTGAGGCTAAAAATTGTTTTTGCATGGTTGCTATTTACACATCGATTCTTTTATTTTGGTGATTTTTAATAAGTACTTTTTGGACATCTGTGTGGCTGCCAGGTAAGAAGGTGACACTAGTCTTATGAATACTGCAGTACTAAGTATTCTTAGTTTGGATATTCAAGACATACAGTACTGAATTTCCTATGCTGGTGTACTTCTGTCCATCTGTTGCCTTACTTAATGAATTATTCACACAGTATATGCGGTGCCAATGAGACAAGAGATATAGGCAAAACATAAAACCGTCACAACAGTTTGCTATTGAATTTTTATTTGATCCTTAAAATAGTTCATAGGATGCTTGTTTTGTGTTTAGTCACTTATTACAGTCAGCCATGCCCAACACATGCCGGATCTCAATCTGTCTTGATGTACCTTTATATAAAATTCAAAAGCGAACCACATGAATTTATTATTTTCTGCTTTTGTTTGGCTTGTTTCTGTCCAGTTTCTTTTATTTATTTATTTTTTCTTATTTCATCTTGTATGAATCACCACTGATGGTAACCTTTTTGAGCTGGCCCCAGCTCATGCTCTAGCTCAGCCTTGGCTACAGTAGTTCACAGAGTCAAATTATGGTGCAGAGATTGTTTTGGAGTCCTTGCATCCAGCAGTTGAAATATATAGCCTGACTGTGGCCTTGCAGATGTTCTAATATAATTATAGCAGTAGCTTTTTTGCCAAACTGTTCACTGAAACCTCGCAGTGCTCCAATGCCACCCGCTGCTGCCACTGACAGCACGCTATATTAGAGTATAATATGCCTCAAAAATGGGGAATTTACATTTCAGCTCATATTCTGACGTGCTCTATCTGGGATGATTTGTGATTTCAAAAAAAGGCTTCATTCTCATGTGCAGACAAGCTTCCTGGTCATGGCCTCATCAAACACTTGTCAATATCATGCATGAGAAATAATGCAAGTGAGTTTGGCTCTCTCCGCTCGGACAAAAAGGGGGGGGGTGTTTTTATAGTCGCGTTCCCATGCCATCCTGCGACAGCATTGCATTAGCCTGATTACAGTTTTATCTGTCAAATGAATGCACAGAAATAGCTGACATAACATTATGTTGCAAATCCAATTTCGTATTGATTGACAGTGTGCGATTCGCCGAGCCTGTGCAATGGCTTTCTGCACTATTAGAGCATATTGTGATGTTATTTGCATTGGAAAGAAGGGGCATTTGCTGGGAGTAATTAGTTAAGCTCCCCTGACTTTGGAAATTTAATTGCAGGTACAGTAGAACCGGCTAACAATGGGATAACTGGAGCATTACAGTCTGTGTGGGACTAACAAACAGCAGGAGTCTCCCTCCTGACAACCAACAGACACACAAACATACTAGCATGGACATACGGTGACACACAAACACTTAACACAATATGCATTCACTTCCAGGGCTTTTTGTTTAGTTGGTTTTGTATAGGGTGACTGGACAGTTGCCTGGGGTGCCACAAGCTGGAAAAATGCTAAAGAGGAGGAAAAAAGATATTGTAATACCCCGATCATCTGAAACTGACATCCAGTTCACCCCATACTTGTTAAAACATTGGCATTGGCTCCTGACCACTTTGTTCTTTGATCCAGTAATGACATGCAATATTAATTTTCCCAGCTACTGAATGTTTCATTCTAACTACAGGGACACTGAGTGCATTTTAACGAAGTATGGCCGAGTCTGTCTCCAGAATGTTTATCACTCATCTCTTGCCTTCGGTGCGTTTTCCTGTAAAATCCTTGACCTTGAATTTTTGCCTTTACATATGCAGGTATCCTGGAAGTACTGTCAGTTTCATATCATGTACCAAATGTGCGTGAGAATGTGTGCATATGCCGGTGATATAAAAGATAAACATTTCTCCTGCTTTTCTAATGTGCCTGTGGTGATCATTATTCACACACATTTTATGAATAAGTGCATTTAGTGCTGCTCATCATATTCACAGTTCAGCCTACACAAAACCCTTATGTAACAGTGTTTGTCAAATCACCTTAAACTCCAGTATTTACTTATGGAGAAAATCTCATATACATGTTAATGTGCGAGACTGCCCTTTTTTGTTTACATTAACAAGTTTATTTTAACACCCATAACAGCTGAAACATCAATCACGGGATTGGCGCTGGTACCGTAAAAAAATGGGCACTGTTAATCATTTAAAAGGATCACTGACTATTAATGGTATTTTGCCTCACCTTTCCCATTATCTGTAGCAACCAGTTTGTTTTCCTCTCAATTAGGCACGCAGGCACTGAACAACACCCATCTCCTATTACTGGGATATGGCAACTGAGGCCATGGGGGAAGGGAAAATAACAGGCTGCTGTTGTTACTGCTGCTGCTGCCACCGCCACTGAGGGATTGTTTTAAGCATTTCTTGGCTGCATTTTTGTTTCTATTCCCTCCACCACAACTTGCTTCACTATCAAGCCTTTGTCACTCCCTTTTTGAGGTCTTGGAATGACTGTCACAGAAATCTGACCTGAGCCAGAGGCAAAAGATGTGCTTTCTTTTCTTTATATTACAGGAAATATTGCCTTTTTTTCTATGAAAATAACAGTAAAAGGCTTTTTTTTTTTTTAATGGATTCTTATATTTGTTTAGGTAGGTCTTTTATCAGGTCTATAATGATCACATGCATGGTCTGAAAATATATATATATAATTTATATATGTGTGTGTGTGTGCTTTTTGGGTTTTTCTGGTTTACCAGACACACTTATGTAATGGTGCTATAATTCAATGCCCTGCGATTTACCCAGAGCACACAGAAATGTGTGCATAAACGTGTTTGTCCTGTACATATTTGTGTGTCAATTAGGGACGAGTGGGTACCCTTCTGTGTGCTGACAGCCTCGTCCATGTAGCTCAAGCCTCATGTGGTGAAGATGTCTTCCTGCCACAGAGAAGTGACTGCTGCGGTCTCATAGTTCTGACTGTGCGAAGCCTGAGGCAAGAGACTGAAGTGTGTCAGCCTGTGCAGCTGATAACACCGCCTCTGTCACAGTCAGGCCAAAGAGTGTTTGCTGGGGAGCCAAAGCGCGTGATGGGTTTGTGACGCAGCATACAGTGCCATTCAAATACAGAGAAATTGGGGTGGGCATTCTCCTCCTCGTGCGCTGAACTGTGTCACGTCATTTATTTTGCACCACGAGATGTGTTTTCATTTTCCTCTCGGAGAGTTCACAGTGATTACGCCTGAACATCTTTTCCATCAAAAGGTTCTGCCGCTTGACATACAGTGAGTTTGATCCCAGTGGAGATATTTTCACACTTTGTTAACCAAATGCGATTTCCACGTTGTACAGTGTTTGCACAAAATGTTTTGTTCAACTAGATTTGTTGTTTCTTTTACATCAGTGTGACACTCCACCACAATGGCAAGCACTTCTCCGTCTCCTTAGGCCATTGCCTTCCCACAGTTTCTTTCATGGAAAGAGGCAGTGACAGAATAAAGAAGAGCTCCTGAGAGCAGACTCTCTTATCAGCCTCCAACATCTGGCCAAGACTGATGGGCTCTTGGAAAAGCTCTCCAAATATCATTGAGTTTGAGCTGCATAATGCTTGTTTAACTGCATCCCCCCTACAATACTAACTCGGCCCCCTCTCATTATGTGTCTTTCACCAGAGGGAACTCGCTTTTATGATTACTTAAATTAGTTTCTCAGCAGGGCAGGACTGATGTGAGGAAGTACAGCAAAGGGTGGAAAAATGAAAGATTGAAAGGTGAGTAAAGCCACAAGTGAGAAAAGTACATGAAATATGGTTTGAAAAGCCCTGATCATACATTACAAGTCAGAAAAATATTCGAATTTGCAAACTGTTAAGTAGAAAAGGAATTTTCCTGGAAATGCTTTTTTTTTTTTTTGGCAGATAATTGCCAAATTGAAACCATCATTGATGAGTTAAAACAAATGGTCTCAGCCGCCTTGTTAGCTCCAAGGAAATCAGCACCAGATTTAAAAATTTATCCAAACACCTGGCTCAGTAGCTGCAAGTCATGGTTGCTAAGCCTCTGATCGTAGCAAGGGAGGGTGAAGGCAGATGTGCCATACTGAGCTGGGTTTGTCACACCAGTCTGACATGAGCAGGATGGACCAATTAATTATGCTGAAATTTGTTTACTTTTGATTGCTAAAGAATTATCTCTCCACACAACAAGCTTTGTTTTCATGTCATCGTGAAATAATTAATTCAAAATGTAATCATCAAAGCGGCTTTCTTTTGTGGCGAGAGCACTTTGTTTGGTTTTTCACCTGCAGTCTTTTGTTTTTATTGGTTGCCTTTCTTTTTGCCTTTTTCTCCCCGTCCCCCAACCCAACCCCCACCCCCTGTTTTTAAAGACCAAATCCCTGTGTTCACCAAGACCTGCGGAGCTGACTCCCACTGTTCACCAGAGGAGGGTGTGGGCAGCAACGTGCTGTCTCCAACACAAATGAAGTCACCAGCTGCTTTTTTTGACCTGGCAGCGAGGAGCTTCACAGGACACGCAGAAGCTTCAGAGAATCTCCTGCAGACTCACACATCTCCACACAGATGTTCTTATTAACCAGTCAGGAGACACCAGCTCAAGTGAACTCAGCCAAATGAGTTTTGTAGCGCTGGAGATGCTGTGACCATGGATTAAACCATGGTATTGAACATTTTACACAGCCCAGATGTCGTCCAATGATAAATTTAGGATTAAGAATATGAATATAAAAATATGGGCCATTCGATCCCGAGTGCTTGCAACACTGTAGAATGTTTTTTGCTTAATTAGACTAAAAGGAAATAATTAATCAAGCCTAAACTCTGCTATAGAGCTGTGTTTTGAGCCCTTGGTAGAAAAAGAAAGTAGTCATAAATCTTGCTATGTTTGTGCATTTTTATGAAGAAAAAGCAAATTGCACAAATGCCTCTGGTTGTATTAGAATAAAAATAAAAATATTGCAAATTATACAATTCAAAATAGACTCAGGAACAGAAGGAGAGAGACTGTGATAATATTTCACATTTTGTTGGTTACTGAATTAGTGACGCTCATCCTGCATCTTGAGTATCCACCTTTAAACTGTGCTATTAGTGTATTGTAGATCTTCGATGCTGCCAGTTTAATAAAGTGTGTGAAGCATTCGTGAGCTTGCATCCATATTTGACGCATTGTCTTCTGCCATAGCTTCAACATTGAGTTCTGTCAGATTAAGATTTATTGCCAGGGCATATTAACACATACAGAGAATCACTTTTTTGTGTTTTTTAAATGATTCCTCACGCTGATGCAGTTGGGGCATTTAAATTGCAAACTGAAAGGCAAGTGCAATCAAAATCTATTTGCATATCCCTTTATCACATATCAAGAATTTGCCTCAGGGAGCTACAAGCTGTAGAGCCAAATGACACCCTCTATCCTTAGACCGAGTCAAGATGGATGAGGAACAACTCTCAGTAATGGGCAACATGGAAACAAAGATGTAAACTCAAGCTTGACTGCTTGGCAGAAACACAACTGCAAGGTGGCAAGTTCAGCTGCCAGAGGCAGGAGGCTGAGTTCAGAGACTGTGCGATGCGCTCTGTTTGTCTTTTGTCACAGAGTTTGTGGAAAAACTATAAAGCTGAATTCCACGAAACCAGGTGGAAAATGCGGCACATGGGCAACAAACCCCAAAAGAATCCATTTAATTGTGGTGCAGATCAGGACGTCTTCCTTTAAAACTGAAAAAAGAAAGGTTTTAGAAAAAAAACTTTGCATGAACTATTTACAGACATTTTTATACAGAGTTCCCATTTTTCAGATGCTCTGAAGTAATTTGATAATTGACTGAGAAGCCATCTCATGGCCAGGTGAGACCTGTTCCCTTATTGTTTTATGACAAATGAAGCAGACATAATATCTGAAGCTGATTCAAAGTGCTGAATTTGTATTTTACAGCTTTTCACAGTCATTTTTTGAGCCTGTCTTGTCTGGTGGCTTTTGCGTACAGAATTATGATCTGAATGCACCGTTGTGTCAAACATATTTGCTTTTCCGAGGTGAGCTCTATAGATTCTCTCTCTAGATATATGTTTCTCTCTATATATATGTTTTTCATTTTATTTTATTTGTTCATTTGTTTTATTGTTCGCATAAATGTATATTTATGCGAACAATAAGAGTTGACGGGTGTGGGGGGAAAAGCAGAGAAAAAGAAAAAGTGGGAGAAACTAGGAAGAAAAAGATAAGAGGACAGAGTACAAGTAGAAAAACACACAATGGTTCACCCCCAGCAGTGGCAGGTGCCTCAGAACTGCTCAACACCTCAGTGCAAGTGAATGAGGCCATCATTATGCTGATAAATATAAACTTTAGGAGTGGCCAAATCAACAATGTGGTGCATTCTTAGAAAGAAGGAATGCACTGGGCAGCTCGACAACATCAAAAGGCCAGAAAGACCACAGGCAACTAAAGTGTATGATCACTGAATTATTTCTTTAATTAAGAAAAACAATTTTACAATGTCTAACCAAGTCAAGAACACTCTCAGAGAGCTAGGCATATCACTGTCAAGGTCTACAGTGAAAAGACGCTTTCCTGAATGGAAATGTGGAGGGTTTACAATAAGGTGGAAACTACTGGTTACACTCATGAACAAGAGGGCCAGAGCAGACTTTTCAAGAAAAGCTCTAAAAGAGTCTGCAGAGTTTGGATGATGGAAAGAGAAGGAGAGAAACAGCTCGTGATCTGAAGAATACCACATCATCTGTCAGACATGGTGGAGGCAGTGTTATGGCATTGGCATGTGTGGCTGCCAGTGGAACAGGACCACTAGCATTTATTGATGATGAGACTGCTCAGATAGAAGTAGACAGGATGCATTGTGAGAGTGTGTACAGGGCTATACTCTGCTCAGATTCAGCCAAATGCTGCTAAATTGGACTGAGCTTCACAGTGGATAACGACCCAAGCAAACTGCAAAAGCCACCTGAGAGTTCCTCAGGGCGAAGAAATGGGATATTCTTCAATGGCCATAGTCAGTCATTTGATCTCAGCCCAGCACAGCATGTTTTTCAGTTACTGAAGATAAAACTGAAGTCAGAGACCCATAAACAAGCAGCAACGAATGCAGCAGAGCATGCCAAGGGAGTGAAATGTTGCAATTTGGTGATGTCCATGGGATTTAGACTTCAGGATTTTAATGCAAAATATTCTCAAATCAAGTCCTTAAAATAATCCTTAAATTTTAAAATCATCTTTAAAATTAAAGTTTGTTTAGCCAATTATTTTTGAGCCTCTGAAAATGAGGGAATATGAATAAAAATGGCAGTAATTCCTAAACAGTTAATGGAAATTTTTTGTTAAACAACTTGAATTAAAGCTTAAGGTCTGCACTTCAATCACATTTTGATTGTTAGAATTCAAATCCACTGTGGTGGTGTGCAGAGACTTGAGTAGAGATAGCAGAAACTTTGCAGCTGGGCAGGAGCCACAAGCACAAAAAGTTTGAGAACTACTGACATGAGGCAGTTTGTGGGAATAAATAATAGAAAATCCTTCCACCTGCTGATTATAAATGATTACCACATTACAGATGTTCACATGTCAGGATTATTTTGTGATCATGAGAAAACATAAACTTGTTATGTCGAGATGACAAAATAATTACCCAGCAATCATGAGCAAATCAAGTCTAAAAATAGCTGTACTTATTGCCTTCAGACTCCCACAGAAGCACACTGTCATTTTTAATAAATATTAGAGTTTCTAACTAATTTGCACACATATCGTCTAACGGGCAAAGAGGAAGATTCCATCCTGTTGTGTTAGAAAGAGAAGGAAGGGAACAAATGAATAATTCTCGCTAGTAAGGCTTGCCTTGCTCTGAGCTATTGCCTGTGAATCATCATCATCATGAGAAAAAAGGCAACATCCTTTTCAACTGTTTTTTGGTCTTTTCATTACGCCTGCTTGAGTATCACTCCTTTCACATCCAAAGAGGCAAATCATATAATTATTTGTTTTCATATAGATTATAGCTTCAAATTTCTACACTCTGTAATTCCTGATGAGGATAATGCAGCATGGCCAAAATGTCCTAATTGCAAATAATGCAGCGCAGTCATCGCCATTTAATATCAATTAAATCAAGGTCTTATCTCAATTACTCGGGCTCCCCTTGTAGCGAATAATATTTTTTCTTCGTAGGTTTTGTTTGAAATGATGCATGATTAGATTAGTTTACACAGGGAATCAGCATGTACTGTAAATGATCAATTACATTGCGCCTTCAGTATTTCTCCAGTTAACTGTTTAGTGTTGCATTTGACCAAATCAGCAGGTGGCCTCTCATTCCTACTCAAACTACCAGTGACATTTTAAAACAGGATATGATGTGATGTGAATTAGTGGAAATCACAGACTAGAAAAGTCACCAGGTCATGGTCTAACATTGCTTATAATGACTTCAGCCATTAGGGTCAAGTAACCAACTTCCTGAGACTTGGATATAGAAGCCGTAGGGACCAGAGGAATCAATGTGATGTCATCACAGTCTTTCCCCAGAGACCTGGTGAGATGTCAACTCTGACCTTTCTTGAAAAGAAAATGTCCCTCTCTGATGACTAGGTCATACAATATCATTGCTCAATTGACATGGGTGACTAATACATGCCTTCAAATGCATAATCCCAGTTACATGTGATTTATTTGTTAGTGCTGTTTGACCAGCTGCCCCATACTAGACCTCACTGCTGGCTGTTTTAGATGCCAGTAAGAAATATGATTACAAGAAATCAGGTTACACAGTGGTGCTGGCTTTTAATGCTAAAAAAATGCCAGAAAGTTAAACACAGAATACGCAGTCTGTCCTATGTTAAAAGGAACTCAATGGATTGCAATATCAATAGCGGAAGCCCTAGTCATTTGGAATGCAATTAAAAACTCAATTTTCAAGGCGCTTTGGTGAGGGTGATAAATGGGCCAGTAATCCCGTAATTGTTCTCTCTTGAGCAGAATCACAGGGGTGATAGATGTTTCAATAGAGAAGTTTAACTTAAAGTAAATAACATGAGTTCGTTGATAAGCATCTGATATTTTATTATCCCCAAATCGTCAAAGAATGCTGAACATGTATTTCATGTTTACAGTTTCAGGTGAAGTAAATAGAGACATGGGAGTAGTGTTTTCTTTCTTTCTTTCTTTCTTTCTTTCTTTCTTTCTTTCTTAAATATCACTTTCAGGACCATGGACAGTTCTGTTGGCTCCGTGTACCCAGTATGCTCCGGCTGTCCTGGCATTATGTATGAGCATTTGTCTGAATTAAAACTCTTATTATTGTAATCACATGATGTTTTGCCAATGTTGTAGCCTTGAAAGTGTAGTTTTCTCAGCAGTAGATCCGAACAGTGATAGTGAAATTCTTGGACACAAACTTTTTTGATATGCCAAAAATGTGGGAAAAAAAAATTGATAACCGCAGGTTGGGTCATATGGTTCAAACGCAGCCAAACCGCCGAGCCTTGAAATACAGCAACTGACACGAGCCAGGCTATACGGAATCATTGGCCACCTGAGATTGCAGTGGGTTTCTTTTTTATTATTATTTTTAATTGATTCAGCCCACAGTAGGCTAATATTGCAAGTGCTGCTGTTATATCTTGCTGTCGCTGGCTAATCTAGCGCGTTGAGGCTTTTTAATTTAACATCAGATCAAGTTTGACCAACACTGGCCCGCCGCGGCGGATCCAATCGGAGTCCAGATCAGCTCCTTCTTCCCCATCACCCCACCCCACCCCACCCCACTCCTCTTCCTTCTCCTCTCTCTCTCGCTCCTCTCCCTCTCTTGCTCTCGCTCTCTCTCGCTCTCTCTCCTCTTGCTCTCGCTCTCTCTTGCTCCCTCGGTTCTCTTCTCTTTCTTTAGTTGCAAAAAATGCTCTGCAGCTGGACAGCACCTCAATGAATGAATTGGTGCACTGTGAGCGACCATCATCTATCCGCTGGATTTTCTTTGCGCCCGGCTTTCAATCCAGAACATATGAATTTGCTTAGGCAGACCCTTTTAAGGAGTTGAACAGATAGGTCGGTGAAAATGGCACAGCGCGTGGTTTTCTTTCTACTGTGGCTCTTGGACCGCTCATTTGCAGGATTCCCCAATCAAATTAATATCGGTAAGTGTTTCGCTCTGTTAAACGGCTGCAGAGTGTGATTTCTTTTCTTTTGCCGACATATGAACTGCAAGATTGCGTTTTATAGCGGATACAGCGCGCGGAGCTCTGCGCAATGATAAGAGACTAACTTGATTTCCCATATGTTGCAAGCTGAAAGCCACTGAATTTGGAAATTTACATTAATGCTGCCGCTGACTGTGTCACTGTCACCGTAGCCTTTAGATAGTGGCGTTTTTAATAAGATGTAGGATGAGACTGGCAGTTCATCTGCTTTGTCCGAAGAGTTACAGACAAGCGCGCCGGTTAAAATCCCTGTGGTAGTTATTCTTTCAAATAACAGCGGTGTCTTTTAAATCACTATACGGAGTTCTTCCTCACTCCATAAAATGCCGGTCAGAGCTGGCAGTCGAGTGTGAGAGCGTTGTCTGATCTTGGTTTTCATCTCTTCCAGGGGGACTGTTCATGCGTTCCACGGTGCAGGAGCACAGCGCGTTCAGGTTCGCTGTCCAACTCTACAACACCAACCAAAACACCACTGAAAAGCCTTTCCACCTCAACTACAATGTCGACAACCTCGAGTCGTCCAACAGCTTCTCAGTTACCCATGCGTGTAAGTCTGCTCCTTTGTCACTTAGTCTGCCGCTGTTTCTGTGCACGAAGAGTGACCACAATTATTCATGTCGAACTCACACGGAGCTTATAGATGTTGCCGCATCCGCGGGGGGAAACAGACAAGTTCTTCTCACTTCACCACGATTCTTAAAGTCACAGCGGAAATAACAGGACATTTACTTACATACACCTTTGCTCTAATGCAAAAATATTTTGCCTTGCGAGTTATCCTGGATTTTCTAGAATTTTCTCAAAAATGGTTAAATCCCGTTAAACACTTTTAAATGTGACACAAACATTTTTAATGACAGAAACCGCAGTTAGGGAGCACACATTGTTACCGCATTTATGACACCCGCGCCTGTCCGAGTTTTACAGAGGTGGTATTTTACAGACACATGAATCTCACATTGTAAAATAAGTTCCCTTGGCAACATGCAATGAACATGCTGCCAGTTCCACAAACCTCATGTCCAGGGCTCAGCCCTGGAGGAGTTCACAATGCTGTAGTCCAATTTCATGGAGTTTATAGATTTAGAGTCTGTGTTAAATTGTGTAAATGCCTTTAATATAATCAATTTTGTCTTAATATTTGGATATCATCATTCCTATGTGCAACTGGTACAACTTTGCTTTGTGGCTGATGAAGTAAAATACCCAACTATCCTTTTTCTAGAATCCTTTTGGCTGCAGTTCTTGAAATCAGCAGAAACACAGATAAAACATGAACAAAATTGGAAGAAACGGGCTCCGGAGAGCCATTTTGTTATGTCATTTCAGATGAGGAGTTCAGTTTGGCTGAATGGTTGACTTTGTGGGCACACAGCTCTGTCTGGATGGCGAGGTTGTGTCCCTCTAACCCCTGTGTGGCACGGTCATAATGGCCCCTCTGACTCTCTGTGTGCCAGAGCGTCTCCGCCTGCTCCATCCTCTGACTCCCCCTGTGTTACAGTGCATCTCCCCCAGCATTGCAGAGTCAGCTCATTAGCACTCAGCCCTCATAGCACCTCACCGTGCTGTCATTGGGTGAAAGGGGGAAAAAATCCATAGCTCCCCAACCAACGCCAGCAAATGAGTTGGGCTCAGACCTGCAGAGGAGGTGGGTCTGAGCAGTGAGGGAGATGAGGCAGAGCATCCTATCACAGGCAGCAGAGCTGCAAGTGCCTTAACAAAGGCATCCATAAGAAACAATAAGCAAATGTGAGTGAATAAATAATAGATAGTACCATGCAATTTCACGCGTATTGAAGAGGAAGGGAAGCATAGGAGAAAAAGGCTTGATATCAGAATCTAATTAAATTCAGGGGCAGACAGAGTTTTAGCAAAAGGAAGTGGATCCTGTGGGAGCCGTGACCCCGTTTCTTGCTGCCACGTCTTAGCATCTCCATCAAGAGCACTGTCTCCATAATGCCTTAAACTTCAGATGAGAAAACTCTAAACCTTTAACGATGCAAAGAAACAAATGGAAAAACTATGACAATCCTTAAATGTCACAATGTTTGGTGCTTTGAAATGCACGTTAATAACTTGTTCTCTGACAGAGTGCTTACCTGCTACATTATGCCAAAAAGAAGTTGCATGCTTAACACACACAAAAAAAGTCTTCTTAATTGTAAAATCGATGGATAATCTGATGCTTTTGTCAAGAGAGCGCCCCGAGTCTCTTGTCAAGCTGAGCTCGCAAACCGCAGACAGCTCATGCTGAGCTCACAACAGTCCACAAGCACCTCCAATTGTCTCTACCAATGTACTGAACAAAATAGAGATGACGGTTATTAAATATCACTTATCTGCTGACTTCCAGGCCTTTGGGATTTTGCCTCTAGTGATTGAAGACCTCTTGTGCTCCGGGTTTTACTTTTGTCAGCACTGCTGTTTGTTCTGCAAGTTGTCACAATTATTTAGTGGACATTCAAATTCCCTGTGTCATCAATAGCCCCATGTGAATGACTCAGGCCTTTGTCAGCAGTAGCATATCTACTTTATGAGTAGGCAAAAGTGGCAAAGGGTTTAGAGAGTATTTTGAAACAAGCTCCATTGCTTTGATTAAGATGAGATCTGGATTTTTTTTTTTTTAGATTTGATATTGCTTTAGTGTGCGTTCCCTCTTTGGTCTGGGACCGCTAGTGCCAAAGCGCTCCACTCTGACTCATCATAAAGATCACTCCCCCTCATTTGCTGTGCATCCTTTAGCATATAATGTAATACAGGGAGAGCAACTGGAAGGCGTGCGCAAATTCAAATTAAACTTTAGTTTAGCTACTGAGCTTTTCAGAAACAAAACACAGAAATCCACAAAGCCATGGTCTCGTGTCAGAACAATTTCTTTCAAGCTGGTTTGAACCACGTGCTATTAATTGAATTAGTGGCCATCAGAAAAACAATGTGCAGCTTCAGTAATCCTTAAGGCTTCGCTTTGTACTTCAGCGACTCGGTATGTGCTTTTGTGGCAACATTGTTGTTGCTTTGAAGTGACATCAGAAATTGTGAAATGTGTAATTACCAGTGCGGGGTCCATAATAGCCATGGAAGCTAGGAGCCAGGAATACCCACAAAGAAGGCAGGAGTGGTTCAAAGCAAAGGGTACCAGTTTGAAGAAAGCAGAGCAGACAGCATTAATGCTCCTGATGGTCACGGCTAGCCAACTTAATGGCACCACTATCCATTTCTCTGCTGTTTATCCTTCTTCTTCTTCCTTTACCTGAGGCAGAGGGGGGGGAAATAAGAAACATCAAGCCCTCTCTGCCTCTCCTTGCCACGCTACTTATTAGATTACTCGCCTTGATTCCTGTTAAAGGCAAATTTTGCACTGCTTGGCTTTTGAATCTCATCTCACTATTCCTCATTCCTCATTCTGTCATTAAGCTAATGGTGTGTGTCCCCTCTGCCAGCCTTTTTACATGGTCCTACCCTTCTTTTATTGAATCCTGCAGCTCCTTAAACCCTGGCTGTAGCAGATGCTTTTCTGGCTCCACCATTCACCCACCTCCTCCCGCCATTGTTTGCCATGGAAAAAGCCATTTCACTCCAAGAGTATGAAAAAGCTCACAGGATAAAACAAGACATTTTGACTGTATTTGTTATTTCCAGTGACCAGAATAAGGAAAAGGGCACAAGAGAGAATACCTGTAAGGTGCAGGGAGTCACTGTAGATGGAAAGAAAATGAGAGGAAAGGGATAGTTTGAGATTTCAGGAAAAGCAAATACAAGTATCAAACAAATGTCTTCAACACAGCTCTGCACTTTGCACATTGTTAATCTATGTATTGCACTCTGACTCAGTGTTATATTAGCTATCATGCAGGCTGATCTCTAGTGATCGTATGTGGAGACCGTGTATGTGAAGCCTATTAAGACACATTTAATTTAATGGCCAGGAGGAAAACTCCAACAGATGCTTGTATTTACACTGAGGTGGGATATCAGCATCACTGATGAGGACTATCAAGAAACACTCAAGAAAGCAATGCCTAATATTTGTCTAGACACTTCCTTCGAAAAAAAAAAATCATCTTTACTGACCTTTACGCCCACATAGAGAGTACTACATCTGCACATGTTGCCGAGAAACACCGACCGTCTCTTTGCACCAGGGGCCTACGCAATGACTGAGCACATGTGGCAAATGACATATGTTGCGGAGCACAGACTGAAAGGGCCCGTACTAAATCTTTGCATATATTTTAGCTTTTGGGGCTGCTGCTGCAGTGGTGGGAGTAGGAGTGGATGGTAAACAAAGCGACAGGGAGACATGTTTTTGCAGTGCTTGGCCTGACAGAGACAGGGTATGGCCGAGAGAAGCTCCTCAGGTGATTGTAGAGGTGCCACGTTCCTTGTTCTTGCAGGCTGTAACTCAGTTTGAAAGGTGTGACGACGGAAACATGGCAGGGGAAGCTGAGAAAGAGAGGGGGAGCTGAGTGGTGGAGGGGGAGGGATAGAGACAAAGACTGCAGTGAGGAAAAGCAAGGGGAAAAAGAATATAAGTAAGGATTTTTTTAAGGCTGCTAAGTGTCTGTGTGTGTGTGCCTGAGTGTATGACTGAAGGAGAGAGAGAGAGTTCTCCAGGCTATGGGCGGGGGGGTTGTACCAGGACATGCCATCATAGTCCAGCTGTGTTGGAAGCACAGATGGGGGTTTGTTTGTGAATGTACGGGCCACGTGCATATGCACGCTTGTGTATGCACATATGCAGTGAGGCATCCACACAGCCATGTACACTTTAGGTGTATGCTGCCACGCATAGTTACATACATCCTGTCTCCATCTTCATATTTGTTTCTGGGTAAATCTCAGTGTTTTGTACCAAATCTCTCATGACACACTTCATCATTCATCAAAAATAAAGGTCATGGTAAAAATATTGTGCGCTTACCCCATGATTCCTGTGCAAAAACGCAGAATTTTAGAAAATATACATTTTGATTATATATGCAGACTAGGATTTTTGCAGAGATAATATTAATAATGCCAAAAATTCAGCTAAAACATGCATTTTATAAGCACAGTGACTGTGCAAAATCCTCTGAGGCTAACATAAGCCACACTACAGGGATGTGAATTTGAGGCCAGCAGGCCGGGCTGTCTCAGACGCCTGTTTGGGTGGCTTGATATGGGCCTAAGTCAAATAAGTGCTACAGAAATGGCCGGGGTTGAGGTTACATGCTTGGAGAGCTGCAGGGAGGGGAATAGGACGTCAGCAGAGGGGGTGACTGACACCGCTGTTTTTAAATAACACTGTTAAAATGTAAATAAAAACAGAATTCATACATAGACAAGTTATCAAGTTAGGGATGCCCTGGTCTAATATTTATGTCAGCTATTGGTGTGATAATGACTTAAATAATTGGACAACTGGAAAATTTATGGTTGCAGTCTCTTCAGTTCAGAACTGTGCTCTTTTGTTTGTATTATATGACAAGTCAGCAGTGCATCGGTAGACTTGCACATTTTGCTACAGGTTTGCAGCCTCATTTTGATTGTGAACGGTGATAAAGTGAGTGCATGTAAAACACTGCTGACATCACCATTAACTTAACAAGCTCTTGTCAGCTCGATTAACATTATCTTCAAATATATTAGGTAAGTAACATAAATATGATTAAAAACGTGGCATTTTTCACTTAACGTTTCATTTGTGGTCTTGGTACCACTTGGAATCACAGCATGGGGCTTAAAAGATTTACAAACCCTTACAGAAAATGATAAGGCACAAAAGGGATGGTGACTATGTCCAATTAAGTCATATTGTGTAACAGTTTTTATATGTTATTATCATTATTGTACTTTGGGAGTTAGTCTTCAAATTTTCAATTAAATTAATTTGAATTGTTAACACAAGTGCTACAGTAACAACCGCTGGAGCACACAGCATGCCATGCTTAATTTTATTGCTGATCCAATTCTGAGGAGTTATCCTGAATTTCTTGCAATTTTCTTGAAATACTTTAGCACGATTATAGCCACTGCTGCTGTTTGTTACAGTCGCACGAGGCTTTCTCATACAGCCAACACAAAAAGGACTGGAAACATTCCAAAGGCCAAATATCCAAAGGGAACGTTATTTTGACCTAATTTACTGGTCGTTAGATGCCCTTCACTGTATTTTATTAAGTCAGGCACATAGCTGAACCAGTAATGAGATTCAACATACAAAACACAGTACACACTCCAAGGCAGTTTCAACACAATGAATTTTTAATCAGAATATCAAAAGATCTTCTTAAACCCAACCTGAGGAGAAGTGCTGCTGTCGGGGTGTTATTTGTCTTGGAATCAATGTAGCTGGCAGATGTTGTTTGTTAAAACAACAGATTTCCTCCCTTGCCACCGTGGTGGCTTCAAATCTCCATTTATCTTTTCACAAACACTGGGCATTTGGCCATTTTCAACAGCTGTGAAGCATGAAAAGTATATAGTGTAAGGAAAGATTTTTGATTTTGGAAATCAACAGATCCCATGATCGCATCATACGCTTGCGTTGCTCCTTTTAAAGATTTATCTAGCTCTGATAGTCATCAATCTTTTTTGGTGTATTCAGACCATCTGGGGAATGTTGGGGTCTTTGAATTTTCTATTGATTTCCTTTATGTATCTGCTCAGTTTTCTTGGGCAAACATCATAAATTGCAACTGATAAGAGGGATTAAGGGAAAGTGGTTATGGATGAAATGTCACGGCACACTGAAGATGTTATCAGCCGATAGCATTTTCTAACAGAATGATTATAATTTGCATTGTTTTAATATGATAACTGATGCTTTTATATCTTGAATAATGCAGTAATTGTGGGATTTCTAAAAAATGGCTTCAGGGACACATTAAAAAAAAACAAACTATAAGGGTGAGAGATATTTGCATCAAGAAAAACGCATTTCTTACCAGAGCTGAAACCCTTCTACCAACCTACCAATTATATTTTTAATTTATGGAAACACTGACCCACACGTGAGCTTTATAGTAGTTGTGCAAGGCTTAGATTAAGCCGCCTTTTTTGCTAGAAGAGATGATGCAACACAACAGCCCATCTATGCTCCACACATCAGTTCACCACAACTCAAATGATGGTGTGGTATCTAAACTATAAGTCAACAATGACAGGCTACGTCTGCGTTCCATTATAGAAGATGATATCAACACTGCCCTGTGATGAACAAGAGGAGCTGGCTGATCGTATGAAAGGCAACGAGAAACTCTGCGTGGGACCACACAGGAGGAGCCCCACAAAATCTTAGTGGCCCATTAAACAAATTCACTGCTGGGAAGGAAACACTGCTTCTTATAAGAAATGGTGTCTAAATGCTGTGCATTTTAAGTAAAACCAACAGGGAGGAAGCTCCATTTTAATTTTTTTTTTTTTTTTTACGAACAATTCATCTCAGGTGCATCAGGGATATGTATGCCAGCAGTCGAGCTCCATGTGATGGCTGTTTTCCATTTTGTTAGCTCAGTGAGCAAAACTTCTTGAGGAGAGTGGGCTATGTTGTTTGTAGCAGAGATAATTTTTTTCATTTCAAAATGTCATTTACCCACATATACCAGACGTGAAAAGGCAAGGAGGGAGTCGATTAAAGAAAAAGATAGGAGGGGCATTGTAAGGATCTCTAACATTGTTGTCAGCATTTCTCACTTTTTAATTTTTTTTTACTCCCCCCTCTCGATCCTTCTCATTTCTATCTCCATGTCTTAATATATATTTAATCTCTTCCACAAAGCCCATTACAGCGATGTTCCCGCAGCTACTGCAGTCACATTCAGCTAGCTATTGGCTATTCACCAGACTCCCTGACAATACCCGTAATCACTGAATCAGTAATCCCCCTACTTGAGCTGGAATAGCACATCCGTATCATACTTCATCGAAGGTTTTTGCATTGGTTTGGCTTCACTGTGTCTTAAAGAAAAAGAGAGAACTCTGTAATCTTCCTCGATGGGAGCTGTTGACTGCATTGTCCTAACCAAGGTCAGACAGCTTTTGAATAAAATATTTTTATTATGTTTTCAAAAACCCAGAGTAAAGCATTAATTGGTACCCTTGGTGCTGTCTAAACAATCCCAACCACTTGGACTAAATGATCGTCCGTTTAGTGTTTTGGTGTTCCTCTCTATGTGTGTGTTGGATTCCAATTTTTTTTGTGTGTGTGCTAAAGACAGTCAAAAATGAAGAGGACGTCACTGTTGTGTTGCAATGAATACAAAACACCAACAGGGAGTGTCACGATGTACTCTCCCAACGAGTAAATATTGGATCACAGTGCGATGGGGCTTCCAGCTCTCCGTCTGCCGACTGAGCAGATTGATCTGCACGTTTCTGGCCTGTTTCAAAAGAGGCAGTCGCTAGCAGAGCCCTGCCAAAGCGGCATGTCTGTGCAGAAACAAGGGCTCCATCATAACTGATTGCTTGTGACAGTTCACAGTCGCCGGGCCACTGAAGCATCATAACCTTGTGAAACTAGTGGATGGGCACTCTAGCATACAGGCTGAAGGAGAGGCGGAGGAAATAAAATTATTAGCATATTCCTTGCAGTGTTACAGAAATGCGAGCGAGACACGCTGTGCCGTGAATGTGGTTAATATTAAACACATCTTACATTGTGTAAGGCATAATGCAGACCAACACCTTTGCAGATTTATAGCCAATTACCGCAACAGTTGAAGAACAAAATGCCCACCGGTGTCAGAGAGGGGGTCAGTTGGTGTGATGGAACTGCTAATGACGATGAAACAGGAATATCTTCTGGCAAGAGATGAGGAGCAAAATCTGCATCACTGTGATGGCTTTAGTTGCACTGCCAACATTATAAAGAGCACCAATATATTTCAGATTGTTCAAACCTACACAAATGCTGTAAGAAGAAGAATGAATATCAATTAGGCATGAGTAATATTCTTTGAATCTGTCATAGGTAACTATAAAGTGCTGCTGATGAAGGTGGTTGTCAGTGCTGTCCATCATTTTCTCCAACTCATATTGGGAAGATGTGCAAGAGAAAAATGGTTAAATGTGGCACGGTGGTGTGGTTGTGCTTTACATATTTCGTACTGGTATTCTCCTGTCCTTAGTGCTCACTATCCCCATGAGTGAGAATTAAGTGAACATGATGTGCTCTTTCAACCATGACCCTCCTCTCTTTCTCTCTCCAACGGTTAATTCAGAGAGTGCTGTTGTGTGGCTCTTGCTATTTCACACATGGCTACGTAAAAACTGTGGGCGGTAGCTCCCAGGCCGCTGTCCATGTAAGTGTGTCCATGCATGCAGAAGTGTTCTATCATTGTACCATCAACTATTTGGTAGCAGTCAGTGCCATTCCTTAATTTTTATTTTTTATCCCCCTCCATTTTTTTTTTATCTCGGTAGTGTGGCTTTATGTGGCGCAGTGTGGCGTGCAGATCAGGAAGGCAAACTTCATCTGGACCCATGACAGAGCTAATCCATCGCAGCTGCAGAATGAAAAGGCCGTTTGGAGTGAATCCATTCCAGAGGCCTCAATGGAAAGCTTCTCACAGAAGCCGGTGCCCTTTGCAGCCCTGACAGTGCTAGAATATGATGAAAAAGGACATGAAGGAGTTCAGTGGCTTAGCTATGTTTATAAAAGAAGGGAACAGTGGACGAGGGAGGCACAGTAGATGGAAAGATGAAGTGACCAGCCACGGTGTTAGCGGATACCGGGTTGTGCATGTGCAAGTGATGTGAACTGGACTGTCAATAGCTAACACGGCAGCCCCCACTTGTTTACTGGAGCTAAGTGTCTAGAGTATGCTGCCAGCTGATATGTGAGATTTTATACATCTCTGCAGATGAGCTGCACACCTTTTCTAGCTGAACTACAATGACTGTGATTTGAACAGGAGCCAAAAGTAGGACTTAACTTTGTATAAAGGAATGTACAATGTGTTTGAAGGGTCGATGCAGAATAGCACCATTCGTTTTCTAGTGTAAATGGATAGTAAGACTGAACAACATGTATTCCTTGAATATGAATATGTCAAGGGCACACAGTCCTCATCAGACTTGCTTTATGTTCTTTTGCTTTCTTTTCAAGACTTTGTTCATTCTATTTTCCTTCTGCCCATTGTGGTGCTGCTAGTGTTGCTACTGTACATGCACCATCACTAAGCTGTAAGGGGATAGACTCTGGGTCTTTTATACGCAAAGAAGCTTAAGTTTGGAAATTGCTCTCATGTGGCCAAAGTTTGTGAAAAGTCAGTGAACATTTCACTCCCAATTTGTGCGGTTTGTCTCCAAGTAAAGCTTTTTAGGCCTAGGACACCAAGTAACTAAATGAAATATTTAGGATTAATGAAGACTCTTGTTGCATGAGGGTTTTCCTGTTGTAGAAGTTATGTTAACCATTAGCCAAAGCCTGCAATAAGGACTCAAAATCTAAATTTGTTAAAAATTATAAGACAAAATTTAGGCCACAATATTTTAGTGTAAATCACTGTGCATTCAAAAGAAAGCTAAAGAGTTTTTAGTTGCAGTTTCAAGCCATCAGCGATACTGGTTACGCTAACAGCAGTTTGTGAATCTTGGAGCACAGCCGCTTTACCACAAGTAGGTTCACTTGGCCAACAGAAATCCTGAAAGAGAAAACAAAGATGAGCAGCCAAACTGGTATATACGCTGTACCTTTGTATGCAGAGCTACTATTTTAAAAAGTTAATCAGCAGCTCAGCAATTGAAACCAGCTTTTTGTAGGTGCAGTCAGTGATGATACCTACAAAAAGTAATAACCATACCTATCTATAAATTGGCTAGTATCCAAACTTGCACTGAGAGCAAGCATCATTTCTGTGTGAAACTGACCCAAGCTTCATGTTGAGGAGCATCACTGGCAGACAGAGCTAGGCCTTTATTCATGATGCAGAGTGCTGTTTGGCAATGCAGTGTCCACACATCATTTGGAATCAGGAGCATGAGTGGCACTTTTTTTTTGTTTGTTTTGTTTTTTGACATTTATGCAGTGAATTCATTCACTGAAACATCCTAAGATGTCTGCGGGAGCAGATTCAGAACAAACCATGGCACGTGCCATCATGTGTCCTGTCACAGCAGATGTTTTTCTGGCCCGCCAGTTTTAGGACTGAAACAATTAAAACCTTAATGCAAGCACGTGTTTACCATTGTGTTGCATCACAACACAATGGGCCAGCTGTTCTAGTTCTGAAAAGAAAATGTTTTTCCATTCTTGCTTGATATATGATTTCAACTGCTCAACTGGTCAGGGCCTCGTTTGTTTCATGGTGTTTTCGCTGGTTGACGGGTCTGGACAGCTGTTGTCATCCAGTTTAAAAACAGCACACGTTAAAGAAACAATACAATTTCTAACTTTGTGGTATTTTTAATTAAATAAAGGGTTTAAGAGATTAACAAACCATTAAATGTTTGTTTATTTAGAATTTACACAACATTCAGACTTTTTTGGAAAGTGGGCTCATTACTGGGTTTGTGTACAGCATCATATATCCTTTTGTAATTTGGATGTACCAATCCACAAAACATTTTTTTCCCCTAGGCGGTTCATCAATTTATCTTAGAGTTTATGTTTCAGAAAATATAATGGCCAGTATTTTGCTTTCCCTAATCTCTTAGCCTCATAAAATGAATCTATTACAGTGTGTCTTTGTCAGGCTAAAAAGAGATATTTCAAAGCCCATGGCTTATTATGACTTGATTACATTGTAGCATAGTGGCTATATCAGGCAATATATCAGACTACTATTAAATCTTTTAATTGGTATTTGTGCCCAGCAGATTCAGACAATGAAGAGTCCACTGAGAATAAAACATAGCACGTCATTTCATCAGATTCAAAAAACAAAACAAAAAGAACCTTCGTGCTTCCTAAATGAATGGATCTTAAGTGAACCACTTACCAAAAATCTGTATTTGTATTTGTGGGAAAACTGGATTTAGAAAAGTGTGCATGTTCGGGGCCTGGAATATAAAGGGATTACAACTTATTCCCTTACACAGCTCTCTGTTTTCCATTTCAGTCTCTCTCCCACCTCCCCTAGCATTATCATTCAGGGACAGAGCACCATCTCAGGAAGGGCACTAATAAGATGAAAAGTGGTGCTGGACTCTACATACTTAACTATGCCTGCACTGAGACTAAGAGAAGGCGAGGGAAGTCTTTAAGTGATGTCTTCAAGGTTAAACAACTGGTCCCATCTCCTGTCCTCGTTGACTTATTTTATTATTCTTCACAGAAAGACAAAAGCCTCTGAGAGAATGGTCTTTGAGAGGTGCTGTTTTAAAATTCTCTGTACTCTGTAATCAAGCTTCACAAAGGAAATCCTTCATGGATCAACTTGGATTGTTTTACCGTCATAGGATATGCATTGAAATATGTAATTTGATTAGTGTCACCAGAGGCGAAGAATTAGTTTGCATGCACTGTAAGCAGACCTTGTGAGATTGGCAGATACTCATCCCGTCTTGGTTTCCCTTTAGTGGCACACTCTTGGCATTGCAGGTGCATTTAAGTCTTAATGTGCACGAAACACAGGCATCTGAAATTCCCCTAAAGGACAGAAACAGCCAGTCAGAAACATTAAACTCAGATGGTGTTCCCTCTAACAGACGCATGGAAATTTCAAGACTTCTTGCTGTTCTGGCTGAGGAAAAGAGAAAATGACAAACACAAACTGGTTTGTGAGGCACAAATGGAATTGAGGTATATGTGAGGGCAGAGGGGGGAAAGTGTATTTTGACACTGATGGAAAACTTTGTGTGCCTGCCAGATATCCATGGAGTTTACTTTCTTTTCTTTAACAATCCTCCAAATGAGAGCAGGAACAGGAGAGGTTTGCAGCTGCCAGGTATTTTTCCTCCTGTGTTGAATTGAATTCAAAACAAGTCAGTTGGGCGCAGCACTCTATACCTGAAATATCACCACAAATCTTTACTCAGGCAAGCCCAGCTCTCCTGTAGTCGAGTTGAATAATTTAGAAGCATCTTCTTATCCTATTCCTTTAATCTCTTTGATGGAGTTAAGAGGCTTCTTTCTTATGTATTCTTTTCTTAAAGGCAATCCTTGGGTGAGCTGTTTCCTGTGATTCAGCAGAGCCAAACTGCCCTTTTTATCGGAGACTGTTCTCCCACAAAGAACGACCCTACAGGTCATTTATGTGAGCAGCTTATTACAACCGGTAGTTTTAAAATTAAGCAAATTCTTGCAGCTGCATGAATAACTGCATTAAAAATCTCTTTTGGTGTCCCTAATGGCCTGGAAACACACATTTTTTGACATGTTTACTGTTGTAAAAGGGTTTATTTTATCCCAAGTGATTGTGAAACATGACCATGTAGCTTCTAAAGATTTAAAAATGCTACTACATGTAACTCGAACCCCAGCGTCCTTGTTGAAAGTCGTGTGTTGGCACACCTTTAGTGGCTCTCCATCCTTGTAGTGTACTCCACACCCTTCCTCTTCCACGATCCCCTTGCTTTTCCTTCATGCGCCATCCTCTTCTTCCATATTCATTTGCAAGGAAGGGCATGCTTTAGTCCCGCAGTGCTGATTGGGAGGATTAGTGGTATGTGAGGGACTTTGTCACCAGCTTTCTGGGAAATCCAATTACAGAATATCATAAGCCTTACATGTTTCACACTCTGCTGAATCCTCCTTAAAAATGCACACCACCATACTCAAAGGGTCAGTGTTTAGTAGCTGTCCTTGCTGTGTACAGCGGTGACATCTTTCTGAAGGTGAAAGGAATGATCATCTTTGAGAGGATAAGACAAGTCCTGTAGTACTCCTCTTGCCTCTGCATTGCAGCAAACGGTAGATTACGCGAGCCTGACAGAGAAGAGATTGTTATTTGTTCAATGTAATGGGCCAGTATCTCAGAGCATGGCTGTCAAGGTGAAGCGAGGGCCAAGAGTTTAGTTCTGTTATCTGCTTCCAGAGATAGTCCTTAATTGCATGTGTCAAGGAAATGACATGCAGTGGACAGGGCCAGGCAAAGTGAGATTTCTGCATGTATCGCTTGAGTGCTATCAGACTGATTTTCCCAGAGTTGCTTGGCAAATTGTCCAATCTTCCAGCTTCGCCACTACAATGTTATCTAAACTTTTGAAATGTCCAGTGTATTGAACATTAGAGCAGCACTCTCATGCAACCTCCTGCTCTCATGCTCTGCATCACGATGAGCAGATGGCATTGCCATGATAATAAAGACATCACCACATGTGCAGGCCAGGTCCTCTACGCAGCCCTTTTCAACCCAGTGTGTTGTTCTGCCTTCAAAGAAAAGCTTAATGGTAAGACCTTGAAGGTGAAAATATCTGTCAGAAGGAGATGGAGTTGAGAGTCATTGACTCCCTTGAGGATTGCTCACCGGCCACTCTCACAGGTACAGGACTATATCATCGAGATGGCAGGTAGAAAGGAGAGGGAGCTGATGGTCGAAAGGCTGCAGAGAAAAATGAGGAAATATAGTCATAGTTAATGAACCTTAGTGACAGTACGTGCATGGACTCCAGATCTAAACTCAGTAACTCTGGTCCTCTGGTCAGTCTCACATTTACAACTCACTGTTTAATTCTGATTTGTAAGGTAAGGTAAAGTTTATTTATAAAGCGCCTTTCACAGAAAAAAGGTCACAAAGCGCTGTGCAAAACAATCAATAAAACGAATTACACCTTTGCATTTAAAAGAGAAACAGCAATAAAACAACAGATTAAAAAGACAATACAATGAGAGTAATTAACAAAAAGCTTGGTTGAACAAAAAAGTTTTCAACTGTTTTTTAAAAGAAATGACGGAGTCAGCTAGGCGGAGCTCAAAGGGTAAGTTGTTCCAGAGCTTGGGGGCTATAGCTTGAAAAGATCTGTCACCTCTTGTCCTTAATCTTGTGCGTGGGGGAACTAAGAGATTTTGATCTTCTGATCGAAGGCACCGTGTAGGGATATATTTAACTAATAACTGAGATAAATAGTCAGGGGATTGTCCATTTAAAGCTCTGTATGTAAGCAGAAGGATCTTAAATTGAATTCTAAAACTAACCGGAAGCCAATGTAAAGAGAACAGAACAGGAGTAATGTGTGTTCGTTTGCTAGAGCGAGTTAAGAGTCTAGCAGCTGTATTTGTAACAGTCAAAGCTTTGATGTGTCAGGTGTTATTAATAACGACACAAAGGTTTTGAATGCAGTCAGTAAATGAGATGTAATCCTGATGTTTTAAATATGTGGAAATGATGTTGGGTCAGTTCTTATTAAAACAGTGATAACAGGGAGTGAATCTGATAGATGTCTTAACTCTGTTGAAAGGATAAGTGCCACGTTGAGTAAATAATAATTAATTATTCATATTTTAATTAACTTGCCATCTTTTTGAGCATGGATGTTGCACTAATACCATATTGACATAATTCTATTTCATATAGTTGTATATAGTCTTTATACTTTTTAGTATTAAAACTAGTCTTTCAGTCCTTCTTTAGTATTAGTTTTCCTATTTTAAAATGCTTAAAATTATAACCATCAATGTTATGATTAATTAATTACTTAATAATTACTGAGCTTGATTTGCCAAATATTTGAAAAAGTCATGTAACTTAATTCAGATGAAATTTCTTCTCTTTTAATCCTGTCTCTAATGACAATGCTGACAAGTGGCCATATCTTTTTTGGACTTACTCTTCTTTTTCTAGGTTGTAAATACTGAGAATACTGTAACACAACACATACAGCCATTCAAACCTCACTTTGATAATCCCAGGAGTAAAACTGATTTGTGATAGTTGCTTTAATATGTGAACATTGTGTAATTATACAAGAGACACAATACAACAAAAGAATACAAGAACGCACGAGAGAGCATACTGTAGGTTGGAGTCGTGGAACCACACTCCTGGTGTGGTTCCACGACTAAAAGTTTACAATATTTGCCGCAGAAACAATATTTAATTGTACTGCTATCAGAGTCTCACAGTTCAGTGTGATTTAATTCAGTTTAATTCAATTTAGTTTAATTCAGGTTTATTTATATAGAACCAAATCACAACAACAGTTGCCCCAAGTTTTTTATACTGTAAAGTAAAGACGCTACAGTAGAGAAAACTTCAATAAGGAAGAACTTTGCGATGGTGGGAAGGAAGAACTCCCTTTAAACAGGAAGAAACCTCTGTCAAAATCAGGATCAGGGAGGGGCAGTCATCTAGCATGATCACCTGCCGGGTGAGGGGAGGGAGAGAAGAAGAAAGAGAAGAGAAAAGACAAAAGAGAGCATAGGGAGACAGGATGCAAGCTATTGTTAGTAGTACTCCTTGTCACTCTCAAATTAATGTACCTAAATCTATCTGTGGCCTAAATACAATGCTTTAGATAAAGGTGATGAAGTTGAAAACATAGAAAGTAGAAGTGTACACTGGGAGGCCAGTACTCAGACATAATAAAGAACACCATGATGTAACGCATGCTTACATTACGAAACAGCTAGCATGCTTTGCAAACCCCCTCAGTGGCACCGCATCAGAGGGAAACTGTTTGCTGGTTGTTTTGCAGATATTTGTTCATGTTCACATCATATTCTTGTTATTTGCTACCTAAGTAAAGGAAAATATAAGATGTTCTTCCCTGCTAATTTTCTCTCTAAGCAGAAAAGCCACTGTATTTCGGCAATGTGAACAATCCTTTTTCACACACACACACACACACACATGTATGTCTGTCGCTATATGTCTATCACCCTCTCACTCTCTCTAAGCAGATGACGTATATTAGCAGTGGGAATTCCCAGTGTTCCTCTTAAGGCCTTGCAGTGTTTTCTTCCATGTATGTGTGTGTATATGTATATGTATATATATATATATGTGTGTGTGTGTGTGTGTGTGTGTGTGTGTGTGTGTATGCATGTGTGTGTGTTTTTCCTGTCTTCAAGATAGATCTGTAAGTGGGTGGGCTTTAAGGGTTAGGGTGGCAAAGTATCCCTAGGCTGGGATCTGTATCCCTTTATCATCCATCATCACTTTTCTAACACTCACATATATGCTTCAGGATACATGTATAGCTGCATCCCTGTGCTTGTATTTTTTTTTTCAGCCCACAGAGCAGAGCAGGTATATTTAGCAGTGGGGATTCCCAGGGTTCCGCTTTACATTCACGGTATCCTTGAGAACTTGCAAACATGCTGACTTCATGTCCTATCTTTTATAAGGCCTTGCAGTCCTTTTCCCCCCATGCATATTGCTTATGCATGTTTTTTTTAATGTGCCCATTACTGCCACAGTTTTGTGCAAAAAACTGGTATGTTTTAGGATTACCTATATGCATAGAATCACCTATCAGTAGCCAGTTAGTAGTCAGAAAGTCCCTGGGACACCTTTATTAATGTTTTGAAAATGTATAAAGACATGATATCACTGAGGAAAACTGATGGATTCTGGGTTGCCATTTTCTAAGTCTGTGCTTTGCCTGTTTACATGTGATTTCACAGCACTCAACTCTCTACCACAAAACACAGAGCTTTGTTAAACAGGAGCATTGTTGGTTCACATAATTATGAATCATATATCAATAATATTAAAATATAGCCCTGTTCTAATACTAACTACAAATGCACTGAAACATGTGAGTGTTTATACTTTTTACACTGTGTGCACTGGTGTCATTTAGTCCAACATATCATGTGAAGTATAAATAGATTCTAGACGTTGATTCAGCGGGACTAGTAACAGCTTCCTTTTAACGTTTTGCGGCACTACTGCAGTTGAGTAGTTCTTGAATCCGGCTCTACCATTTGAGTTAACGGTTTGAGGCACTTCACATCTCTATATGACAAGAGTTGATGCAATTCCCCAGGGCACTTACAAGCTATCTCCCTGTGACAGCATCCCTTTTTCAGAGCAGGACTGACTGGTCCTGAAGTAGGCAGGCAGGAGGTGGGGGAGAGGGAGGGTGGGGGTACCAGCAAGAGGAGCTGCAAGGACCAAAGGGAGAGAGAGACCCAGACACAGGGAGGAAATGGAGGACAACTGGCTGAGAGAAGAAAGAATGGAGCCAAAGAGAGAAAATGAGAATGGAAAAATGGAAAAGAGCTAAAAAGATACAATCACCAATGACATTTACTGTTACCAGCCCCCATCCCAAGGCTGCGCAAGACCCTGGCGTGTAGGCCACAAAAGAGCATGGAAGTCCAAATACTCTGAGTGCCTGAAAAGGTTTTTTTTTTTTACTCTTTTTTTATGAATTAGCCGTGCATGCCTACAGGAAACCACATATCCCTCTAAACTAGCATTCCAGGCCAGGCATCTCAAGTGATGCATCAGAAATGTAACATCCCTGTAGCTCTGCCGAATGTCCTGATTATGGAAGGGAATGAGGGCAGCACACTGTGTGTGTTTGACCAGTGAACTGGAGATGGGATGCATGGTTCCCTGCAGCAGGAAAGGGGGGAGGAGGCAGAGGACGGAGGTGAAAGAGGCATGGTTAGCTGCAGAGGAAGAAAAATAAAAGTGGGCAAATGAGACTGAGAAAGAGGAAAAGAGGGGGAGCAGATGAGAGGGAGTTATCTGATCTGTGTTGTTTACCACACAGTCCTCATACAAGCTCCTTTAATGACTCTACATGCACACAGCTGTCTGAGGACTCTTGAGTAAATTAGTATTATTGAAACTCAAGGTGACACAGAACCACTGAATCTTATTATCTGATGTGTTATTTCTTCAGAGTTGGAGACAGGCCGCTTATTTCCACGTGGAGCAGAACATTTATATCATGTTTATTTAATTACAGAGACACAAAGCTGAGGCCAGGACATTTCTCCACAGTAGCTCTGTCCCCGGACTGTACCATGCCCGCCCCCCCACCCACACACACACCAATCTCTGGTCCATTGATGTACTGGGGCAATATTATGGGGAGGGAACAATTCAAGTGTGGAAAGAGGGAGGCGCTCAGGTGGAAAGAGATCCTGCCATGCTTGAAGAAGATGTGTGCTTTGGGGGATGACCAGATGGCTGAGGCAAAAAACAGCCAACAAAAGAGGTCAAATAAGGTGGCGAGGACGGTGGAGAAGAGAGCAGAGAGAGACAGTGATGGACGTGGAGAGAAGTACTGTATGGAGTGGTACCTCTGTAAGAAAGGGAGTGAGAGAATACATAGAGTATGACAGTACTTGAAAAACAGAGTCAGTTTTGAGTTTGGCTCTTCAGAATCACACACAAGGGGTACCTTGATACTTGAAATTTAAGAAATACAGGTGCAACAAGTTCTTTGTATTGAGACATCAAAGATTTCCTTGCAAGTTGATAATATTTGTCCCACTAAATTTCCCCTAACCTACCTCAGCTTGATCGTTGTTTCTACTGATCGCTCTCTGGTTGGTATAAATAAACATCCCACTGTGTTGTATGTGCTCTGCTCATTTGCGCCACTGTCTTGTTACTCACCCTTAAATCATTAGTATAGTAATTAGAGTTTATTTTATTAAAATTACCGGCAAAGTAGCGAAGTAGGAAATTGGTTCTGCTTTCGATAGTAGAATGTAAATTAAAAAGCAAGTTACAATATCATACAAAAACATATGCCTTGATTTTTTTTTTTTTAAAAAAGCACTTACTCATCCCTCTTGTGAGTTCCCTGCTGTTGGTGATGAGAGCAAACAAAACTTTGTTTTTTCTCCTTTTGCACTGAGTTAAACAGTAGTAAGTATTTTCTTACAGCAGTTTGTAAAACTTGCCAAAGAAAAGGATCACTTTTAGTGATGACACTGAGATGACTTTTTTTCCTCAATCATCCAAAATCGACGGCATTTCTGCTGAACTTTACCTTTATGGGTATGCAGCTCACCTCTGAGCTATGAAGCATAAACACCTCCAAGCCTCAAGCTGTGGCATCATTTGCTGGCCAGTACTGAATAAAAGTGACAACACAAGATGTATCTGGACAGCACAGCAGGAGCACTGTTTTGTTATTTGTATGCATGGTTACAATAACTAATGCTTGGTCTATATGGTAATGCATGTGGCTAGGTGTGGCTTCATAAGGCAGCCCTATTCATTATATAGGGCAGCCTTTTTATATCATGTGATGCAACCTGTTTCACATGAAGAAGCCCAACTCTGGAGTCGTGTACAGTAGTTGGAGACTGAGGAAAGCAGTGTGCGGCTCTTGAGGCAAAAAGAGTTCACTGTGAGTTGTGTCTAAGGGGCGGAAGTTGAGGATACTGGCAGGTCTGCAGTGTGTGTAACTGGTGCATGTCCCCAAAAAAGAATATATCAGTTTTTGGGAGCGCCTAATCTCATGGGATCACTGCAACATGGTGCTTTCCACTTCTGTGAGGTGGCAAACTGTGGAAAAAGATGGGAACAAAAAGAGCAGTGCGAGCAGAACAAAAAGGGATTGTATGGGCATATATGTTATTGAAACTTGGGCTCACTCAAAGCTCAACCTAATAAGAGGACAGCTGAGCAGAGAGAAAGAGGCTGCCAGATCTGGTCCCGCAGGATAGGTTCTGTGTCAGTACTGGGCCAAATTAAGAGGGAGTGCAGAGAAAAGTGGGCCTCAACGAGAGCTGGAACTCCTACTGGCTCCCATTCATTGTGGGAGATTGCACCACTCACCCAGCAGCACTTACCCACAATACTGCTGTCCATCTGTTGATTCACTTATCAAGAAGCTGTGATGTGGCTGTGTGTGTGTGTGTGTATGTGCTTGTATGTCTGCATCTGTGCATGTGCCTGCCTGTGTGTGTGTGTGTGTGTGTGTGTGTGTCTGAGAATGGATGCTTATACCTTGAACGAGGTGTCTGTACCAGGACAGATAGGGGAGGGAACAGAATTAAAGAGGATGAGGAAAATCCCAGCAGATCTCTTATTCACGCAGCAATTGTGCTTAAGAGTCAAATACATAAGCGCTGTCATGTTGTCCTCTGAGTATCAGAAAGGTTTGCACATGCTGTAGCACGGCTCCTCACAAAGACAGATGAATTCTTGCAGACGCAGAAAAAGAAAGCGTGTTATTTTGTGTGTGTGATTGCATCTTCTCCTTGATTAGGATGGAGGCACAAAATGCCAGCTGTCACTTTGGTGATGGATTTCTTTTTCTTTCTTTCTTTCTTTTTTCAGTTCAAAGAATACTAACAGAGATTATTTAAAGCAGCAAACAAGAGCCAAAGCAATATCTGATTTTTCCCACCATACGAATTAAATTTATATCCATCAGACAATCAAAAACTAATTTTTAACATAGTCATTACATAAGATTGGATAAAGCTTTCCTCCCTGCCATCCCACCATTGCTCTGGAATATTCAAAGTGTTTACGGATGTTAAGAATGCTTGATTACCCAGCGGGAACACTTGAGAGTCAATCAGAATAAGTGAACAGTCATTCATGATAGGGTAGAAAAGCAAAACACACCTGTAGCTCTAAATATTAGTTTGCACATTAATGGCTTCTGACTGAATGGAAGCTGCCCCTGCCTAACAATTTACGCTGTCCCACCAGAATGCTCGATGAATACACAAACAAATGCAACCTTTTTTTTTTCTTTGGTCTTTCAGGAACTGTTGCAGACGCATGCTGATAAAAAATGCTGTTTGACTACTTAGATGTCCATTCTCTGAAGTGGTTGTTTTATAGTTTGCTAGAGTGGAGATGATTGTGTAACTGTTTATTTTCCTTTTTACCTTTGGTCTCCTTAGACAGCAGTCTCATGAAACAGGGTCTTTGTTTTACACAGCTCGTTTAAGTGGTTGCTTTTCCCTCAGAAGCTGACCTTCTGGGTCGGTGTATTTACATGTGTTCTTCATCTTTTTATCTTAAAACAATTTGTCTTTTTGTTTTGATGCTTTTCACATTAGATATCTTTCATCCAGACGGCCCTATCGAGGGTTCATCTGACTGTAAATGAAGCACTATGGATTACACTATGGACAAAAGTACTGGGCCACCTCCACATTTACACCCACAGGAGTTGCTCGGCTATGGAAACCCATGCCGTGAAGCTCCTGGTGCACAGTTTCTGTGCTGATGATGACAGAGCAGGTTTCGGACTGTGCAGTAACTGAGTCAGCAGAGCTGCTGGTGACTTTTACACTCTGCACCTCAGCACTCCGCTCTGTAACTCCATGTTTGCCTCTCACTTTGTGTCTGAGCTGCTGTGGTTCTTAAATGCTTCCACTTTGCACTAATATCACTTACAGTTAATTGTGGAATATCTAGGAGGGAAGAAATTCCACCGGCTGCCTCACATTAACAAACACAAACATAGGTGTGCAAAGTCACTGAAAGTGAAACTAGATTCACTTTTCACTCGGGGCAGAAAGAGTTGTCTTTCTCAGCTCTTTCGTGGGAGGCAACAGAAGCAACGACAGGCAGCGATACGCTCCCAGCTGCTGTGAGTGCTGCAGTGAGCCGTTCACTGTGGAAGAAGGAGCAAAACGATAACTGGTGGGAGCTCCTAGTGGGAGCTGGAGACCTTGAGAGAGTGGTGTGATGTTTCTATTGTTTGGCTGCCACTTTTCTACCACAGTAGCTACACACAAATGCTGCAGTTCCTGCATTTCCGAGCTGCTATCAACAGATCTTGAATGCTGTCTTTATGCACACTGCATGTGAACGTTTAACCCCTTTTAGCCACAAGAAAACCCCAAGTTCAGTCAGTAAAAGCTCAATACGGAACAACTGCAGCCTCCATACATAAGTAATGCCTAGGAGGATTTAAAAAGAATACAAAAAGTCACCTTCTTTGCATCACAATTGCCGACTGCGACTTAAAATATTATTACTGCTGAAAATCAAAATTCAAATGAAAATGCTTTTACCTATCACTCACACACACACACACACACACACACACACACACACACACACACACACACACACACACCCCTGGATCAGGGGCAGTTTGGGGTTCAGCATCTTATCGAAGGATACTTTGACATACTGACTGGAGGAGCTGGGGCTACCGAACCTGACTCCAACTACCGTATCTGATATACAGATATAAAGCACAACAAATGCTCAGTTTGCACTCAGTCACAGTTGTGTCCTCTTGAATGTGCCACACCTTTCTTAAAAATTGCTTTCAATAACCGCTGCAAGGACCTTGGAGGAGGAGTCTTTGGGTCTTTACTGGACTGTTTCTACTGTTCACAACTTTCGTGTTTCCCAGTTTGCAACTTACAATCGTTATGGTATTAAGTTTTCTCCAAACCCCATCTGACTGAAACCTGATGACATATTTTTATTGTTTGTCCTATAAAATATTACCAAGTGCACCAGGTGTCATTTAGAGTCACATGAGCCCCAGACTGGATGTTATTGGTGTGCCAAAAATCCCAAATAAAGTTTTTCTGCTGAAAGTGATGATGTTCATATTTATAAGTTTGCTGATGACTTTGTGTGTGTGTGTGTGTGTGTGTGTGTGTGTGTGTGTGTGTGTGTGTGTGTGTGTGTGTGTGTGTGTGTGTGTGTGTGTGTCCACTTGCCCTCTGCTGTCCCTGCAGTTTGCTCTCAGTTCTCCCGCGGGGTGTACGCCATCTTCGGATTCTACGACAAGAAGTCCATGAACACCTTGACCTCATTCTGCGGCGCTCTGCACACCTCCTTTGTCACACCCAGTTACCCCACCGATAATGAGGTGCAGTTTGTCATCCAGATGCGGCCTGCCCTCCGGGGTGCTGTCCTCAGCCTCCTCTCTCACTACAAATGGCAGAAGTTTGTCTACCTCTATGACACCGACCGAGGTAGGTGACAGCGCGAGCCTTGAGTCGGGACTTAGAGCTAGAATTACATCATGGAAACGTGTTACAGTGGCTCAGAATCATAGACGAACAGCAGGGTTAGTAAGGGATAGATTTACCCTGTAATGCTTCATGAAAGCCCTGTAAATGCTTGAACTGTTAACACTGCACTATTTTACACAGTGGTTTGGCTGTTATGTAAATGTGAAATAAATTCACCAGCAGCTCATAACACTGGTAATAACTATTACACTTTAAGAGACGGGATGCTCTATGAGCTATAACCTTTGGTTTCTTCAAACAGTTGGCTGCTTGGTGTCAGTTAATCTTCTGTTTAATCTTGTTGTTGATATTGGCTCGTCTTTCATCTGAAATGAGGTATGTCACAGCTGCTACTAAAATGTTTTCTACAGAAATCGGAGTCTCTGCCTGCCTGTGGGGGCTGTTTATTGTGTTGTGTCACTGAGGTCTCTCTGTAGTTCCCAGATTGCATTGCCTTGTTGATGCCGTGTATATGACAACCTGTCAACATAGCCAAGTGTTCATTTCTGGGATTTCTAATGTCAGATGAGAAAATGA
Source organism: Pterophyllum scalare (assembly GCA_024447675.2). Classification (NCBI taxonomy): domain Eukaryota; kingdom Metazoa; phylum Chordata; class Actinopteri; order Cichliformes; family Cichlidae; genus Pterophyllum; species Pterophyllum scalare. Next base: position 14,433 of record JAMQGT020007410.1, on the reverse strand, counting down.
GCTCATTATCTCTCATAGAAGAATGATCCCCTCCTCCTACAAAAACTTCAATTTATTCAAACACCACCTGGGTGGCCGCGGGTGGGGTGGGGGTAGATATGTTCAGGATATGACAGACAAAGCCAGATTGTGTCTTCCTCTTTGTGAAGGTGCCAGTAATAGTTGCTACATATTCTTCCTGCATTTTTTTTTTTTTGCCTTGTTTATTTCCTCATTATAGAAAAGTCCTGACCTGCAGATGTGCTTCAAGCCACCTGTCTTCCCTTCAGCAAGATTTCTGCTTTCCTTTGGTTCTTTTTTTATGGTCCAGCCTCACGCCCCTGCCTCTCTCTGTATCTTGCTTTGAGGCAGAATATGAAGTGCGCTTTAGCACAGAGTCCCTGTCCATGGGTATCTAGGCCTGTAGGGTCTAGAGCTGAGGGCCTTAATCCTCTACACAGCCTGCAGATAATATGTGGTTAATTAGGGTCACTCTGACTAGGACACTCATTGGATCTTCCCTGCGGATGCTCGCAACCCACTCGTCCTTCAGCGCAACCAATACTGCCCGTCCCCCCATCCTTCTGTTTTTCCACTTCTGTCTGGCAAGTTAGACCGTCTGGGGCAGAGTGGGATACATGGCAGAGGTGGGCAAAATAGCCTGAAATTAAAAAAAAAAAAGAGGTGGTGTTATAGAAAGAGAGCAATAACAAACAGACATATAGATTAAATAGAAAATAAGGGCAATAAAGGGCAAAAGAGGGAAGGAAAATAAGGAGGAGGCAGACAGAAAACGCCAATTTCATCCAGCAATTAAAGCAACAGCAGGCACGTGTGATTTACAGCCTGTTACCTGTGTACAGACAATTCCCTGTGTACAGTACATCCCCATGCTGAAGCCCCTGCCAAGCCACTTTTACCTCTCTCCTTACTGCCAGTGGTGTAAGACGATTCCTTATTAGTGGGAGGACATTGGCCCCAGGAGGGGATTAAAGTCGTTTATTGATGCACTCCATCCAGCACTTTGGGGGGCTTTGACACTTGGCTCATCAAGCAGACAGATGTGTCAGAGAACCTCTACCTCTGCTTATCAGGTAGTGCAGCTCCCATGGCAATATGGACACTGACTGCTGGCTAAACCAAGAGGAGCAACTGGGGAAATGGTCTTCAATGGCACATGTGTTTTTTGGGGGTTTTTTTAACCTCTCTGGAGCAAAAGAAAGCTGGCAGGCACCTCTTTGTATTTGTATTACTTTGAGTTATAAATGTTATAACTAAAATATGCCCCAAAACCCTGTGTTGCTATCAGCACCACTCATTGTTTTATTAAAAAAAATCTTTATTTGAATAGTTTGAAAAGTCAACCAATACTAAACAAATAGATACTCTTCAATTGCTAGGTTTAAACTTTTTTCCAGCTCATTATATACTACTTTCTACAACTCAGTTTTAACTGTTTATAGTGAAGTTTTATTTTATTATTATATCTTTGAGTGTCCATAAACAGAAATTCAGAATATAACAAAAAAAGAGTTTGCATAATTAGTTTAAAAATCAATATTCAGTATGACCACCTTTATTCTTCAACACAGCCTGAACTCTCTGAAGCTGCTTTCTTGCCATTTCTTTAAGCAGTCTTCAGGAATAGTTCTCCAGGCTTCTTGAAGGACATTCAAAGCTCTTCTTTGGATGTTGGCTGCCTTTTGTTCTGTTCTCTGTCAAGATGATCCAGCACTGCTTCAGTAATGTTGAGGTCTAGACTCTGAGGAGGCCAATCGATGACTGATAGTGATCTGCTCTGTGTGTATGCTTTTGCTGCATTGGCAGTGCATTTGGGATTATTATTATCATGCTGAAAGATGACGCCATTGTACCGTAGTACTGCGTGGTGGACCACAATCTGACGGTACATTTCTGCCTTCATTTCTACCTTCATGATTCCATGGCAGAGCCTCCACCGTGTTTTACAGGTGGCTGCAGACACTCACTGTTGTACCTCTCTCCTGACCTCCTCTGAACATACTGAATTTGAACCAAAACGTTCAAAGTTGGATTCATCACTCCATAAGACCTGTCGGCACTGATTTTCACTCCAGTTATTGTGTAATTTAGCATATTCCAGTCCTTTCTCCCTTTTTCCCTTCCTTAAAGATAACTCCTTGACTCCCACATTTCCACTGAGAAGATTTCTGATAAGGCTTCAGTGAACAGTAGATGGATCTAGTGAAGGGCCAGAGGCATCCCTCAGGTCCTGTGTCAGGTCTTTGCTTTGTTATTATTTCTTAAGGACATGACTTTCAGATATTATTCATCTGCTGCAGATATCTTTTTAAGCTCGCCACTTCTTCTTTTGTCCTCCCAACGCCCAATATTTTTGCTCATTGAAAGCAAACTATAAAGAAACGACGGGTGTCTCAAGACCTTTGCACATCACTGTACTTCAACAGTTTTTTTTTTTATCTAACTTTTTAAACTTGAATCTATCTCACTTTTAGGAAACTATTTAAAGTTCTGCTCACGTACTAACCTTGTACTTCTCATGCTCTGACTTACAGCTGACTCATGTGAGTGGGAGGTCTGTTGTGCAGTTAGTCGCTTTTAGCCGGAGGCTTGCTGATTATATTGTGACACTACAGGTCAGCATCACATCAATTTATTCTTTTTTTAAAGTAATTATTTAGTATTATAATTATTTTAAATTAGTTGTCCCTTCTTACAGCTTCAGATGGCCTCCTTGGGTACAGATAAAGGTAGTATGTTTAACACCTTAATCTGTCATAGTAAAACAGCTCTGGGTCTCTTAAATGTTTTTTTTTATGTTGAAGACTGTAATTAATTATTAAAATAGTCTAAATTATGTCTTAGTGCATAAGCCCTGCATGCAGGTGGCTGTGACAGATTTCTGACTTTGCAAACAGCAAAATGAACATAAAAATAGAGAAATTACAGCTGACCCTCTGCTCCGCTTCGGGCTCATGATGTTTGCCATGAAGCACCTGCTTCGACGCATTATTTTCTTGAGTGCCTTTTTGCCTTTTAATTTGTGTTTTATAAAAGCATTGATCATTCATAATACTGGAAGCAACTCTGCAATTATTCTCCAAACTCTTCTATTAGGGAGGGAAAACACAGCACTACGGAGGGGGAAAAAAAAAATCACATAGCCGAGTTCCACCAAGAGATTTTACTCAGTCAATAGAAAAGATTAATTACAGCCACGCTATTCATTTGGCTCTGTTATTGGACTGGCAAAAAATGCTTTTAGGCCTCAGTGCAGTGCTTTCAGCCGGAGAGTGATGGTCCATATGCTTCAGGCTCAGATGTATTGGAGGGAAATGGAGGTAAATTTGTACCCTAAATGCCAATATCAGACAGCTGTTTGAAAGCAGACGTTATGATGAAGGAACTGCTCTGGAAGCAAATGGAGCCTCCGCAGGCAGTGTTATACCAGCCTGATGAGTGGCTACTCTCCTCTTATCTGAGGTAATATATTGACAGGATACATTATGCATGTTTGTGTGTGTGTGTGTGTGTGTGTGTGTGTGTAATATGTGTGTGAATAGAAGGAGATGAAAGATCCAAACAGCTACTACTTTGATTCAACCCCAAACATTTCATACAAGAAAAAAAAAAAAAGACTATCCCAGAAACATTTCTTCTCACTATCAATAGCACTCCTGGAGTTGCTTTTTTCTTCTTCTTTTGCTTTGCTTTCAGCTTACATCAGTACATGAATTTCCTCCTTAAAAGCTGGAGCTCTATAGGGTGATAGGGTGAAGGTAGATGGATCTTGCCCTTTCTGTTCTGGCGGTCAGGTATGGGCAGATAATTGCCAGGTCTGTGCAGCAGAGACAGATGATTACAGGCTTTATTGTCTCTCCCAGGCACAATCAACCCTGATTCAGCAATCTCACCTCTACTTGATTTATGAGTCTCTCTGTCTCTTTCTTTCCTATCTCACTTCTTTCTATACCTCTTCCTTATATGCTTTTAGCTTTCTCTTATGTCTCTTCCTCCTGAGCGTCTAGCTTTGAGCTCACCGTGACTATCGGTGTGCAATAGACACAGCCCATCCTTATGTACAGCAAAGTGGTCAAGAAATGATGAATGGGGAAACAAACTCCAGGCAGTCATAAAAATTGGTGCGTGTTTGACAAAGGAAAACAAATTGGAATTTTCAGGCTCAGTTAGTTCAGTTAGAATGTCAGCGCTGCCGTGTTCGTGGCACTTTTGAAGCAACTGGCCCTTCGTTTCAAACAGATGTAAATAACAGCAGACATACTCGATTACATTTTGTTTGCTGGAATGACAATTTTTACCTGCAGCTAGCTGCTAACATTAGCTTCTTGGGTTGGTGGGAACTGCTGTTTTTCACTTTGTAATTTAAGGGGTACCTTAAGTATTACACGAAAAAGCCGTACAGTTGATATTAAAACAACAGAAACATTTCGAATGTCAGCATAGGCGTTGGAGCTTGAAAAAGGCAACTGGACTTCTTTACGTTTTTTTTTAAGACCTTTTACCCAAGAAGCTTCTTCAGTTCTAAAACCAAAAAGTAGAGAGTCCCAGTGGAGTTTGGCCCCTCGGAGGTGGTCATTGACCCACCATTGTTCATGTTCATCATTGCATGAGCCAAGGTGTGAAAAAAGGTGTGGGTCATTACCATCAGGGGTAACAGGTGTGAGACCTTATCCCATTGTATGACCTCATCCATCACCTGGATGACTGAGAATCCACACAGGCACATACATCTACAAACACCAGTTGATCATTTGTTTAGAAGCGATGAATGACTGGGCATTATTTTTATTTTGAATTTTATAACTAGTCAGCAATTATACCTACAATAAACAAATGTAATAAGCAAAAATACAGTCCTGTGCAAAAGTCTTAAGCCTCATTTCTTTATATTTGTCTAGGAAAATGGCAAATAGGTGTAGCAATTTATTGAAATGTGAAAGAAACATGCATACAGTATATAAGGCAAAAACAGAGGTTGTAAACTTTTTGGTATGGCCACCTTTATTCTTCAATACAGCCTGAACTCTCTTAGGCTACTGTCTTAGTAGTCTTCAGGAATATTCCCCCCGGCTTCTTTGGATGTTGGTTGCCTTTTGTTCCATTCTCTGTCAAGATGATCCCACACTGCTTCAGTAATATCCAATGTCATTAATGTCCAAAAAAAAAAAAACCAAAAACTTTTGAAAGACCTTCAGAAAACCTGGAGAACTATTGCTTGAGACCACTTTAAAAAAAAAATAACAAGAAAGTTTGACTCCTTGGAACCAAAATATAAAGTGGTGACTCAAAACATTTGCACAGTACTGTATAACACATTCATTAATGCGGAGAAAACCCTGTTTGGCTGCTTAGCATAAATACATGTCTGTCTGTTAAATATTTATGGTGACGATTGACTGAAATGATTTGCAAACATTGTGTGTGATAGGTTAGCCTTTGGTTGCTGGAGCCTAAGCTTCCAAGATCCAATAAAAACTGCTGGCTGTGAATGTCATCAATGGGATTTTTTGCAAGCCTACAAATAAGGTTTTATTTACAGTATAATGGCGTTAGCTTGACTGCTTCTGCCTTTTATACGGTATTAAGCTAGTTAGCCAGCTGTGCTAACAACAGCAACATTATTAGGCCAGATATTTCCATCCTAAAACTCTTGTGTTTTGGGATTTGAAAGGATGTAAAAAGGCACGCCCATACAAACAGTTAACGTGCAGCGTACACCTATAAATCCAAAGTTCGATAAGCCTGCTGTGACCAGCTACTGTGGCAAAGCTAGACCTGATCAGTCTGTATTTAGGGGATCTCAGACTTCAGGAGGACCGCTGCCTGTTCGTTCTTCTTTCATCTCTGCTGTGTCATCCTGCTCTAACACCCTTTAATTCACTGTGTTACCTTCTTACATTATTTTATTTTTGGCAGTCTTGAGAAACTTCAATCTTGAGTAACAAGACAACCGAGATAAATAAATAAAAATAAAAGATTTATGAATGATGACGTAAATGCGATTGAGCCTTCTGACAGTGTGAAAGCACTTATTGTGTTTGACATGTGAATGAAAATCTGCACAAGAAATTCACTACCAGCTATATTTTTTTAAAAAGACGTAGAGCTGCTACGTCTTTAAATCTATCGTGATGAGGCAGAGGATTTTAGCATTTCTTAGAATATCCATTACCACACCAAAGCACTCATGACATGATGAGAAGAATCCCACTGTCTCTTTCCATCATTTTCTATAGCAATCAATATTCTAAATGTGATACAGTTAGAAGGAAAATGATCCAACACGTAGCTGCAGCAGAAAGCACAGACCCATTTAACTTTTATCATTTATCTGCTGACAGTTGAAACTATAGTGTTCGATGCATTACCCCCATTACAGCACAAAGAAGTCAAATGTTCTCTGAGCAAAAGTCTGCCAGGTGGAGGCTCTATTCCAGCTTTTAGTCTTTAAAAGATTCCCAGAGCATGTCTTTGATTTACCCTGTCAATATTTCCAATGACCCCAACTACAGCTGAGTCACTTCAGCAAACCTATCCTCAACACTAAGGTGCATGTGCAGTATTGATTAGAGCTGGCTGCAGCCACAGTGGTTATATATTGTTATAAAACATGCAAATGTCTGCAAGCTTATTCTGATTGATTGTGTGCAGACATTACAGTAGTTATTTTAAGCTGAACTGCACCCAAGCTGTCCCCAAGACAAATATATTTACTTCCTAAACAAAAGTTACTTGCGCTTTCATTATCACCCAGGCAGCTGTCTCCCAGACAACAGTCTGCACCTAAACCTAGAACAAACAAGTCAGTCTGGGGTCTCCATAATAGAAGCAGTAATTACTTTCTGTGGTTTGTGAAAAACAAATAATTTGATTTTTTTTTTTGTTAAATCATTTGTCCTCCATGGAAAAAATTTATATAATTGAGCAGAAATGTAGTTACATTTGTTTAATAGTTCACTTACTGTAGTATTTAGTTGGAAATGTCCAGAAAACTGAAACCCAACTTAAACTGACCAGATATCCAGAACCAGACGAATCTGAAGTAGAGTGCAATAGCATTTTTAAATCAGTTTGTGTCTGTACCTTACCCTGTACAATTTTATTGGGGATTTTTTTTTCTTTACTGGAGGTTTATATCTTATATACGGGGTGGCAGTGGCGCAGTGGGTAGACGCTCACCTCGCAACCGGAGGGTCGCGGGTTTGAGTCCCCATCTGAGTGTGTGCTGTCATTGTGTGCCTGGGCAAGACACTTAACCCACATTGCCTAAGTGTGAATATGGTTGGAAGGGCCGCAGGCACAAATTGGCATGCTTCAGTCAGACTGCCCCAGGGCAGCTGTGGCTACATTAGTAGCTCACCACCACCAAGTGTGAATGAATGGTGCAGAATTGTAAAGTGCTTTGAGTCTATTATCATATGTGTGTGTGTAAAGATGTACACAAATTATGTCTTTGTTTATTATCAGCTCATTTGTCATTTTCAGGCTATGATTCCAAGCACAAACTCACTCAGTGAACTATAAAAGGTGGCCGTAGCCTCGGGATTTGAGAAGTAAGGCTAATGCTGGAAATGCCTGCATTCCGTCAAGTGGCCAGCAGGGGGTGATCAACAAAAAAGCTCTGTCTGAGCAAAAAAGGAGAAATTAACCCTACACCTCACTTGATTTATGACCTCCATGAACATTTTCCTGAAGAGTTTATGGTCTGGATTGATCATTTCATGCCTTATTTAATGATGTTAATTTTGCAAATTATGCCCAAATATAGAGCAAAATAGAAGACAAAGCAGGGTTTGTTTCACTGTTTGGTTACCTTGTATTTGACAACTGGCTACTGTATAAGTTTGCAGTGTCCTCATTTTCTCAGTCACCTCTCCACCTCTCACTAATGTCTGCTTTTAAAAAGCCAAAAAACAAAACTCTAAGGATTCAAAAGGCATTGTGCAAACAGGCGGGCTACGCCATGGTGGCTATGTCCATTTTGCATATGCAGTTTATTAAGAATGATAATTATTGAGAGTATTGTGGGTTTGTTGTCTCAATCAGAAGATGGTGACTACATGTGACAAAAATGACTGACTGGAACAAGTGTGACACTGACAGAGGACATGCTCACACTGCTGACATGCCACTTGTGTGATGTGTAGAACTTCAGTGAAGCGCAGCATCCAGTGTCAGTAGACTGATTTCAGCTTTTCAGCAAAGTCACAGGTACGGTTGTCATTTTTATGCAAAAAAAAAAAACTTTGGCGCTTGCAGTTGGTTTTTGTTTGATGAGCAACAAAAACCAGGCCATTGTCTCAGAAATCCTATAATCTTTGTATCATGTGATTTCTTTCTATATGTACTTAATATTAATGAACTATACCCAAAAAATGATTTACAAGTATATTAAAATGTGAGAAAAAATCTGTCAGACCAATATTATTCTGAAGGCATCAATCAAAGACCACTTGGCTTTGTATTAAACCTGAATAACCCCCCATAGACACAGTTAAACAGGGAGAGAAGATAACTCCTGGCCTGGCACAACTGGCAAAGTAATGTGCCAACAAGGCCAGGAGGCTTTTGAATGGGAGGATGACCGCACATAGTTACCCTCATCTCTTCTAGTTCCTGCCAAGCTACAGAACACAGAGAGATAGAAAGACAGATATGTGGAGGGGTGAGCAATCAGGCACAGTCAGATGTACTGTAACCAAAGCGAACTTTACTCCCTATTCTTCAGTGATCCCTCTAATTGGCCATCCAGAGACAGTTGCCTTTGTTCTCTAAAAGAGTCAAACAATAAATGCCTCCCTCTGCTCTCCTGCAATGCCTTCGCTGGCAAACCAAACCAATTCTGGCCTTTAATTTGATTGAAGTGGTTTGGCATTGTTCTCACTGGTGTAAACAGCATAACAAATTAAGAGATGTGACACATTACCAAAAGCACTAAGGATAGTCCAAACTACAGTTATTCAGCACACAAAGAACATGAAATATTACTGCTTATTATTCTGCACTGTAACACTCAAATTTGCGGTAGGCGGCAGATATCTGGATTAGGGAAAAGACCAAAAAAAAAAAACATTGACTAAAATTAGCAAAAGCTTTTACATGTCTGTCCAAAGCCCCTCACAAATGATGAATGTGACCATCAGCATTACAAATCTTTGTTTATTTGTCCTACAAAAACCATATTTACTCGACTTTTAGCTTTCACTGCGTATTTTTTCCCAGCAATCATCATACATCCCAAAATGCAGTGGCTCCCACAGTCTGACAACCGCTGTGCTACACAAACATTTTTTCAGCAATTATTCACATTTTCCCACCATCTCAAGAGACATATCTGCATGTCTGAAAAGATCTGCGATTGGCCAACATCTTTTGCCTGAGCCAAGCGATGCAGAGGTCTAGTTTCCTTTTAGATCTCTTAAATTAAACTCTGGTGAAAGGTTATTAGGGAATTTTGCCCGGTGACAAAGAGTTACAGCCTCCTTCAGCTGTTGTTTTATAGGCACTTGTTCTCTAGTTTGCATTTTATGTTTCAGCCTGCAGTTTTCGTATGTGTGGAGAAGCCAAAGCAATATTTTTCATGTTAAGATTATAAACCATTAGCTGTTTCTCCCCGTTTTCAATTTGTTAAGCAAATTTCACACAAATAATGTCTAGTCAAGTGCAATATTGTCACTCGCAACTGCTGATTTATGCTCTCTGCTCACAATGTGAGATAATAAGTGTGAATGCCAGTTCCCTACTGCAACCATGCCTATATCATAGACTACACTTTGCTTCCTCAGCTTTGTGGTCTCATCACAACCATTATAATGGCACATCAGTTGCACCCAGCTGAGAGTTTATACACACACACACACGCACACGTCTTGTGCTTTCGTGGCCCTCTCCTTCACGGCGGCTTCATAAAAACTAAATTATGCATGCATCAGGAGAATAAATCAGCTTGGACACACTGACAAGAAAGGGCACATCAGAGAAGCCATAAAATGCACAAGAAAAATAATATTAAAGAAATATGGAGGAAGCTATACGACACTGGCCTTCTTTCTCTCGTTTTATTTTGCACACATAAAGTGGTATCACTTCCAAAGTGACATCTCAATATACAGATAATCCAGCCAGCAGCAACAACCTCTGTAATATAGTAACCTCTTGAAAAACTACAAGTCAAGCACCTGTACCTTAAAAAAAAAGAAAAAAAAAGTGATATGAAAGCCATCGTCTGTCACAATAAGCACACAGTAAACCCTGTGCTCTCTCTGTGTTCTCTTAACTGAACCTGGAATAAAGCCATTTTACCACCTACCCATCGGTAGCTTCAGCAGCCATGAAATTACTGCTGGGAGCTTCTTTTTTCATTATAACAAAATGTCCTGGCCTTTGCTCCAAGCAGCCATAGAAGAAGTAGATTGCCTTGATGATGGTCTGTGTCACAAGGGCCAATTTGTTTGTTTGAAATGACAACTAAAATGTCATCCTGGAGAGTAAACACAAGAGTAGAATAATATTTGAACTTATTTTGTCATTGCTCTTGCTGTTTCATCTGATTAGAAAAGCTGCCTTCGCGATCAATCTAATGCCATCGTTATCGATCAGCCCCTTGAGACACGCACACACGCAGCTCTGTGCATGCCCACATGCCCCTCTGTGTATGTAGTATGTGCTGATAGCATGTCACAGTACGTTTGAGTGAGAGACAACAAAGACTGACGGGGGAGATGGGGAAGCTCTGAAAAATCTGTGGGAGGATTTTCAGAGTGGAGAAGCTGCTCTTCTCCCTCTTGCATATATGCACTTCTAAAGATGCAGACAGCATGCTGCTTCTGTGTGATTTGACATGCGCTGTCTTTCTGATTAGGACAACACTTGGCAGTGAAACTGTTGTGGTTATAGGCCTACTGTAAATACCACATCAAAGCCTTGGCTACACACTTTTGGGCTACTTTGGCATTTGCTTCACGGCGAATGCTGCGTCTCTAACGCATTCTTCTCCTGTGGGCAGGAAGACGCTGAGGAGGTCTACCATAGCGTGACCTGATTTCACATCAGCTTTAACATTTTCTCCATAAGATGTTTTTTCTGAAAACACAAGTTCAGATGATCTGTTTCAAAATCTATTAATTGTTGGAGGATTAAAGTGTCAGGGTTTTTTTGGGGGGGACAGGTTTATTCTTTGCTGGTGAAGTCAATAATACAGAACCTGTAATACTAGGAAACCATAGCCTATTGTATACATGTTGCGTGGCTATGCCAGATAATACTAAAATCAGGCTAGATAAAGCCTTCTTCCTGAGCCCAAGATTTTGATCTTCACTGCACAAACACTAGAGGGATCCTCAGAGCCCTGTGAGCATACTTAGCCCAGAGGCAAATACTCACCAGGCCCTAAATATTTTAAGCATTTATTCTGGTTTCCTCATAAGACAATAGAGGAAAAAACACACACATGGTAATCTCTGTCTAATAAACTATAAATACAAGCACAGTTAATGAAGAGTGAGATTTTGACAGCTTGAGAATTTTAAACAGATTGTTACTCATTGTTGTTTCACAGCCTTCCAAACTGATCCAGGACCTCTCATTAATGGCACTAGCTGTATGCTAATAAAGAAATGACACCAAGTATAAAAATTACTGTAAGACAGCCGTCCTAAAATACATAAGGCTAGTTATATATATAAAAAAATATTGTGTGGATGTTATAACTTCATTCTAATGAAATATATGCAGCTAGGTTCATAACATGTTGGACAAAGACACAATTTTTTATTGTTCTGCCTCTGTGCAGCAACACATCAAATTCTAAATCAATCAAGATGTGATTAAAACTGGATGGACAGCCATGTACGTGTATATCTGGCCATAAAACTGTGGTATCCAGATATGTAGAATACTTGAGATACCTCTTTTGTCAGTTATGCCACAATATTGTGCAACTAAATAAAAATCCATATCAGATGCGTATCTAGAAACCTGGATCAAACCAAATTTATCTGCATGACTTCACGAGTTAAATGGTGTACATGTTAAAAAAAAAAAAACTGCTGCTGAATGATCAGTTTTCCCTTGGGCTACACACATATGTAATTATCTAAAATGCATAAAGATGACTTTCCAACTGTCTCTACAGATGTTCATTGCAACTCAAGTATCAAGCCTACAATTAAGAATCAAAGGCATTATCTTCATGGTTTCCATTCAGCTGTTTAAGATGCCCTTTCAGACCGTGAGCAGTGCTCAGCAGGGCATTTCAGCTCTCCAGAGACTCTCATTTACCAGAGGATTGACAAGCTAGAGGGAAGAGCAGCCACATTTACTGCTGGCTCAGTGGACAACGCCTCTTTTTCATGTGTGCTTCTTAGATTTATCCTTCAGAAATTGGTTCAGATTGTACTGGTTTTACCATCCATCTCTCCCTTCTTTGCTGTTAACTGGTAGCTTTAGTTGGTTGTGGCTGCCTTTATTTATTGCGTACCACGGTGTGGTTAACATTGACTCATCTACTTACATTTCATTATTTGATTAGAGTAGTAGATTGTATTTTGGCATTATTGTAAGGCCAGTGATAATACCATAATACAGGGTAATATGAGACGGTGGCGTAGTTGTGCCTCTGAAGCTCATAGTCAGTTGTGGCTAATGCGGAGGTGTATGGTTTGAGGAATTTGCAATATTTCTCTGAATTGCCTAGTTAGGCTGGATCGGCTGTGAGATATGAGAGAGGGCTGTGAGTAATAGAGAGAGAGAGAGAGAGAGAGAGAGATGGAGGCCTGTGACACTCTGCATCGAACCCTAATGAGAGGCAGGGAACCAAAGGAGCTGGGCAATGAGATTAGATGCAACTCAATTCAATTACTGCTGAGCCGCCACGGGTGACGCTTCAAAACTCATCCTGTTAAGATCCGGTTCACAGACGAAGAAGAGGACTGCAGCTCTCACTCAGCCACTGTACGCTACACTGCCACAACATCTCATTCGCAACAGTTCTGATTTATAAGCACACGGGGCGTCTTTAGGCTCCGTCTGGATTTGATCGCAGGAAAATGCAGAAATAATTGAGTTTTCACCCATTGCAGCGGTTTATACACCGCATGCTCCACAAACCATACACTTGTTTCAAGTGTGTGTTTGAGATTAAAGAGCAACCCAACTCCCCTTCCTAACTTGAACCCCCTACCTTTGCATATTTGAAAAACTAAAGTCTGATGTGGACACACAGCACTGCCCCTCTGCCCTCAAGTTACCCCTCTCCTCTGTGTCTGAACTATTTTCTCCAGCACTCACTATGTTTCTTTCATCTTAACTCTGATTCCTGTTCACTGTTCGCTGAAATGAGCCTTTTGAAGATGCACATTATGACTGAACACATAGAAGGCTGCTATGAGTCACCATAGGTCACAAAGACTCCAAAGGAAAAAAATACACACACACATAAATGTTTTAATCAAGCCTATACAAATATGAAACATCTCTGAATGATCTCACCTGCATGTGTAGCCCAGGGATGTTTCAGCACTGGCAAATTCAACCATGTTTTTTTTTTTTTTGCTGCAGTATTCATTTGTCAGAGTTAACATTTATTTTGGCCCGTATCCTGGCAACATATAGTAGAAACACTGATGCACTTTATCAGAGGGAAAAAAACACTGCAGCATTACTGGTGGCCAACGTCTCCGCCTCGTTCTTTAGGGTGAGGGGGCTGTAATAGAGGGACCTGTGTATTCCACAGAATTGTTGTTCATCAGCACCACTGTCCCCAAACCACACATCACAGCAGGTTCATTTCTAACATACAGAATAAAATATCAGACTACTAGATCACAATAGATAATAATAAGATATAACATAACATTTGAGTATTTAAATATTGATGTGAAGGTGGATTATGCAATTCTACATCATATACAAGTTATACAAAATGTTCATATGTCACAATTTAATATTTATATTGTACAGTGTAGTCAAGCTTTATTGGCATTCTTTTGTGACTAGATTTTACCTTGAGTGTGTAGTTTGAGTTATCATAGTATAGATGCTGCATAAAACAAATACTGTCCACATTTTATTACACTACACCCTATGTTTGGGTAGCAAGCAATACGTAATGGTTATGTGTGTGGCTGGCTGAGGTTGGCTGCCTGGTGTGCTGTGCTTGTGCTTTTGTGTATATGGTTTGTCGGCCCTTGGGTAGAGCTGTAGCAAACTGCTGCAGAGGACCATGCTACTGCAGAGACTGTAGCTAAAACTTTACAGTGTAAAGTGGCTTTGTAACCTGAATTAGGAACTGGGAACAAGTTGAACAGGGTGAAGATTATGTCAGTGAATAAAGCAAAGGAAGGCTGATGAAGTATTTGATACAAACTTATAATATTTTAATGTGGTAAACAAATATGGGCTTTATAAATGAACAGGTTTGTAGTAAATTAGATA
>JAMQGT020007408.1:0-19538 GCA_024447675.2 Pterophyllum scalare | reverse complement strand
AGGGTGGGCAAGACCAAGAGTCAGGCTTTCAAAAGAATTAAAACTCTGTCTGGGTCTTTGATTAACCACTAAGCTGGAATTGAAGATTGCAGCTACTCCTCCTCCTCGACCTGTGCTTCGAGCATTCTGACATTTAGTGTGACTCGGGGGTGTTGATTCATTTAAACTAACATATTCATCCTGCTGTAACCAGGTTTCTGTAAGGCACAATAAATCAATATGTTGATCAATTATTAAATCATTTACTAACAGGGACTTGGAAGAGAGAGACCTAATGTTTAATAATCCACATTTAATTGTTTTATTCTTTTGTGCAGTTGATTAAACTATATTATTTATTGTTTTTGAATTTTTATGCTTAAACAGTTTTCTGCTGATTTTAAGTTTGTTTTTTGGTGGTCTGGGAGCAGGCACCGTCTCTATGGGGATGGGGTTTTGGGGGGATGGCAGGAGGAGTTCATCAAACATTTTTTTTAAATGATAATTTAATTTCTTAAGGGAAACCCTTTATCCAAAGGTTTATCACATGGTTGCATGTCCATGCTGTTAAATTGATTACCGTGCCATAGAGCTTGACAGATGTATTGGCCAGCTGATATATTGACTGATATTAGCTATTTATCAATTAATCGATATTATAACAAGATATAAATGAACCAGTTCTATTTATATTATACATGCTTCTCTTAGGCAGTTATATTATAAGGCATTGCATATATTTTCATTACTGAGGTGCTTGTACTCAACCTTAAAAAGTCTTAAAAACATGGTGTCTAACCAGGTACTTGGTGTCCAGTAACACGGTGAGTTATTTTTGGCCTGCATACATACTTCAATGCACATATTAAACAAATATATAGGATTGCTTTCTTGAATTTGCATATTTATAAAATTAGAATCGTCCTTTCTCAGAGTGATTCTGAAAAAATAGTTCTGACAGGGACTAGAAAGAGAGAGCATATTTCTCCCATATTGGCTTCTCTTCAGTGGCTCCCTGTTAAATCCAGAATAGAATTTAAAATCCTTCTTCTTATATACAAGGTCTTGAATAATCAGGCCCCATCTTATCTTATAGACCTCATAGTACTGTATCACCCCAATAGAGCACTTTGCTCTCAGACTGCTGGCTTACTTGTGGGTCCTAAAATATTTAAGAGTGGAATGGGAGGCAGAGCCTTCAGCTTTCAGCTCTTTGTGGAACCAGCTCCCAGTTTGTATTCAGGAGACCCTCTCTATTTTTCAGATTAGGCTTAAAACTTCTTTTTTTGATAAGGCTTGTAGTTAAGGCTGGATCAGGTGACCCTGAACCCTCCCTTAGTTACGCTTAAGCGTAGACTGCTGGGGGGTTCCCACGATGCACTGAGTGTTTCTTCTTCATTCACCTGTTATCACTCGCTCTCTCTCTGTTTGTACATCACTCTGCATTTATTAATCAGTATTAATCTTTGGCTCTCTTCCACAGCGTGTGTGTTTTGACCTGTCTCCCTCCCCTCACCTCCAACCGATTGTGGCAAATGGCTTTTTGTCACTAAGTGTTTGCTCATGGGCAGGTCCTCTGATTGTTGGGGTTTTCTCTGTTTTATTGTAGCTTCTTTACCTTAATATGAAGCACCTTGAGGCGACTGTTTGTCGTGATTTGGCGTTATATAAATAAAATTGAATTGAATTGAAAGTTGGAATTTGGCAGCTGATATGTGTGAACTGTAAATGGCTGGTTGCCTTTGATCTGCATTACATTAAATTCAAATAATTGACTGCCTCTTGAAGCTAACAGTGGCTTTGTGCACCATCCACACGGAGCTGTCAGCACTGCACCAGTCCAACATACTGTAGTCCATTACTATAAACTTTACTCCATTTACTGCTAACTACCCCTTTGAGTTGCACTTACTATCCAGTGTAACCTTTGAATTACATGGAATTATCATCATTCATTTTGTGGTCAAAGCCCATTCTCAGTTTAAAACAAGCAGATAATTCCATCAGCAAATGGAGTAGAGCTCCATTGTCTGATTAAAAAGTGATGTCATGCTGCAGCCCATGTAAAATTACCTCACTTGATATTATTATGTATTAGACAGTGTATCAGATGTCATTCAGCGTTGTTCTTTCCCCCTTGAAACTCTGTAGCCTGTTGCGTACTTAAACTTCTACTTGATGTGGAATTGAACAGGAATGTTCCATAACAATGCTGGAAATGACTCTGTGATTTGTGCATAAGCTGGACTGATTGCTGTGCATGTCCCAGGATGCCTTGTGGTGCAGTCTCTGCCTTTTATTATGCCCCTCAGGAGACTCCATACAGTGATTTAATGCAGTCTCCCTCTTGACAGCATCCACTCAGCCCTGAGTCACTTTCCTTTTTCCAAACTGATCCCATTTTGAGTGAGCTGCTCAGCTTGCTTGGCAGTGATGCACTGTCAGCCTCTAATGGGATGGCTTTCCACAGCATGCTGGCTCATGCAGCAGACAATCCATGCTGCAGTCCAGAACTGCTCTGAGAGACAATTTTGAATATTTATATGTATAAGTAGAGAAAAAACCTCAAATCAAAATGTTTAAAAAAGCGTCTTCCGTTCTGTAAGGATGTGCTACGCTGTGGTGCACATATAATTGTGCTTTTAAAATCAAAGGCTGCTTAAATAAGTGTAGAAGCCGAGCACAAAACAATTAATAACAATTAAATGTTGCACTAATGGTTAAAGAGTCAGCTCAACATTTTTACCAAGTGGACAGAGGTTGAGCTGAAGTTCACAGTTTTAATGAGTAATGTCCATGCGTGTGAATCAACAAAACACAACATGTGCAATGGCAAGTAATAAAATTGTGGTGTGAACAAAAGAGACACATGTAAGCAAATGAAATACAAGCCAGTAACACACAGTAACCTTCAGACCATGGCTAGCTGATCACGCTAAATCACGGCTGCCACAAATAATGCTTTTAAGCAAGCGCTTTGATAAGTGCTGTAATTTGGTTGGTATATAGGTGCAACAAATTGTGGATGAAGGTGGTATGAAGGAGCAGCAGACAGGGGCGGAAGTCATGATGATTAACAGGTACAGGCACGAGTTACAAGGAGCATGTAAAACCGTTAAACACACTACAAAGGAAGAGCTTTCAGCTACTGAGGGCTGTAGCAGTCACTGACAAATTAGCACAATGACACTGCAGAACCTGCTGTTGCTCATATTTACCACTGGACAGACTCGCTACACAATAGAAATTATCCAACAGCCAACCTGCATGACGAATTGCGCTCGTTTTGTCATGAGGTCCAGGTTTGTTACCTTATGGCAGCGGGGCAGGAGGGGATGCTGGAAGCAGTGTGTGAGGAAGTACAACCATACCGTTACATGCATTTGAATAACTACCTACCCTGCTGTCTCTTGTCTCCAGGAGAGGAGCCCAGCTCATCACTCACAGTAAAGTGACAAGATTGCCTGTCTGACAATATACCAATGCACGGTTCGAATCAGTTAACAAAAAGCTGAGAATGAAGGAGATTAATCCAGCTGCTGGCTGTTTATCAAAGCCTTCCCCATTCACTGTTTCATAAGCACTCTTATTTTGAGCACAGTGGACAGCCCAGGGAAATTGATCTGTGTGACCTTGTAAGGATCAATGACCTCATGTGGAGAAGCATGCAATTTGATACATTGTGTCATTTGGTGCTACAGCTCCTGCTGTTGTGTGGATATGTGGATTTGTGCGTGAGAGAGAAAACCTTTCCATGTGTATGAGCCCAGTTTGATTTTGACTTTCTGGTAGTACTCTACTATATTGGTGTTGTTGCCTTTTGAGCCTGGTCTCCAACTATGTCTGCAGTGATAATACATGTAATTATTCACATGATACCCACTTCAGCACACCACCACCTCCCTCCCATCCTGTGCAATCCCATTGGCATTATATCCTGCTTTCTGAACTCATAGACACACACCTTTGTTGTGTATGGGCCTTCTCTTGTAAATTATTCACTTGTGCTCCTTTTCATTCTCCTCATTTATTATTCACCCTTTCTTCTCATTTTTGCACTTTGTTTATTTATGTTATTTAAGAGTAAAGTTAACATTTTTCTTAATTTCTTTAGTTTTTTTTTACTTTGAACATCAGGACTGTCTCCTGATGTTGTACCTCTTACGGCTTGGAAGCATATAAAGTTTAGACACTGAAACATTTTTTATAATGTTGCCCTTGTACACTGCTGCAGTGGATTGTAGATCAAACAGTCAAGATGTGATTGAAGTGGAGACGTATAATTATAATTCAACGGGTTTAACACAAGAACTGAATTATTTGTTTAGGACATTTTTATCCATAGTTTCACGTTTTCAGGCTCAGAAGTAATTGGACAAACTAACACAGCCTTAAATATAAGGACCGCTTATAATACTTGGATGAAAATGTTTGCAGTCAATGCCTGGCTAAAGTACAGGATACAAGGACAGCACCAAATGTTGTGTTTCCTCTCCTGAGGTGCTCTGCCATGCCTTAACTGTTTGTTTGCCTCTAGTTTTGTCTTCCGTGTCTTAAAAGCACGCGCTGTGTGTTAGGATCAGGTAAGTGACTTCACCACTGAAGAATATCCAATTTATTTGCCTTGAGAAACTCTTGGGTTTTCCGATATTGTGAAGGGTTTTTTTAACCAGGAAAAGAATTCTGCAATCATCCACTTCCGTTGTCGTCTGTGATCTTCGGGCTTTTGATGTGGCACAGCTGGCAGGTGCATTCTTTCTTTTGAAGAATGTATAAGATTGCCAGAGTTGTTGATATCCCTGTGATAGGTTTATTTTGTGTGTGTCTGTTTTCCAGCCTTTTGATGGCCTCCTTTACTTGCATCAACATCTTTCTGGCCCTCATATCGAACAGCTTAAAATCTGCTGTGCTAGTTTATGGTAGCAAAATTAAAATCAGAAACTGTTGCTATCCAAAAACCTATGGACCTACCTGTGTTTTCATTTTTGACCCTCAAAAAGATGCATATAACTAATAATAATTAGCCTTGGGGGTATATTTGTTTAACTTGTACCTGCAGGGATAAAACTGGACTCTTACTGTACCCGTGTTTCTGAGAGTTGACCTTTGTCTGTTGGTATATACAGTGCCTTGCGAAAGTATTCGGCCCCCTTGAACTTTTCAACCTTTTGCCACATTTCAGGCTTCAAACATAAAGATATAAAATTTTAATTTTTTGTGAAGAATCAACAACAAGTGGGACAGAGATCTACAGCTGAGGTGGGAGAGTCTGTCCATAGGACAACAATCAGTCGTACGCTGCACAAATCTGGCCTTTATGGGTGAGTGGTAAGAAGAAAGCCATTTCTCAAAGATATCCATAAAAAGTCTCGTTTAAAGTTTGCCACAAGCCACCTGGGAGACACACCAAACATGTGGAAGAAGGTGCTCTGGTCAGATGAAACCAAAATCCAACTGTTTGGCCACAATGCAAAACGATATGTTTGGCGTAAAAGCAACACAGCTCATCACCCTGAACACACCATCCCCACTGTCAAACATGGTGGTGGCAGCATCATGGTTTGGGCCTGCTTTTCGTCAGCAGGGACAGGGAAGATGGTCAAAATTGCTGGGAAGATGGATGGGGCCAAATACAGGACCATTCTGGAAGAAAACCTGTTGGAGTCTGCAAGAGACCTGAGACTGGGACGGAGATTTATCTTCCAACAAGACAATGATCCAAAACATAAAGCCAAATCTACAATGGAACGGTTCACAAATAAACGTATCCAGGTGTTGGAACGGCCAAGTCAAAGTCCAGATCTGAATCCAATGGAGAATCTGTGGAAAGAGCTGAAGACTGCTGTTCACAAACGCTCTCCATCCAACCTCACTGAGCTCGAGCTGTTTTGCAAGGAAGAATGGGCGAGAATTTCAGTCTCTCAATGTGCAAAACTGATAGAGACATACCCCAAGAGACTTGCAGCTGTAATTGCAGCAAAAGGTGGCGCTACAAAGTATTAACGCAAGGGGGCCGAATAATATTGCACGCCCCACTTTTCAGTTTTTTATTTGTTAAAGTTTGACACATCCAATAAATTTCATTCCACTTCACAATTGTGTCCCACTTGTTGCTGATTCTTCACAAAAAATTAAAATTTTATATCTTTATGTTTGAAGCCTGAAATGTGGCAAAAGGTTGAAAAGTTCAAGGGGGCCGAATACTTTCGCAAGGCACTGTATGAACCCAAATGACCTCGACCATCTAAAGAGTCCTGGTCTTAATTAAACACAAGCATTTCAGAATCCAAAGAAATATAATATTGTTATGTAAGAGCATCTATTGGTCTTTGAAGGGTCGGTGGCATTGGGTTTAGTTCCTGAGTGTATCACAAGAATCTTGTTCTTTCATTAACCATTTGATTATTTTTAGGGCGATCCATACAAAAAAGAAACATCAGTGCTGGTTCTTAATTCAGAAGTCTCGCACTGTCATGAAGGTCCTGTGTATTAATAGTACGATTGCAGGAAGACCTGTTCTATGAGGTTTTGACATGAATTAATCATGTGGACATTAAAATCAGAGCTGTCATGTTTTGTTAAAGTTCTAAGAGATTTTCTGAAAAATGACCATAGACTAATATCCTGACACTTATGCACTTGAGAGAAAAGGTATTTGTCTCATTGTTTCAAACAGTGTATTTCCTTTAATCGATCAAGTCCAGCAATAAAAACAGAATGCAGGAGTAGAGGATTTAGCTTCAGAAAGCATCTGCACAGTATAGCACAGAATGACATTTTAAGCAGTATATCCATGAGTTTGTTGATTAATGTGACACTAAGACTGTGCTTTACACAGATAAGCAGAAACATCACGACCACTTACATATCTCATAACTGCAGTACAAGGGCACTTCACACCGTCAGTGGAAAAGTATGTTCTGGAAGCTTTTTTCATGACGGCCCAACGTCTCAACTTTTAGGAGGGAACAGAAGTGCTGATAATGCATTGGTGCTGGAGTCCAGGCTTCAGATCTTTTGCTGGCATGAGCAAGGCAAGAACATATAAAGCTTTGGTGTTTGAAATATTAAAGCATATAAAAAAAAAAAGAGAGAAACAACTCTGTAAAGTTGTCATAGCTGCAGTTACTTTATACTTCACCATGAAGTAAACTGTACAAATACTCTGGGAGTAAACAAAGGAAGTCATCTTCAAATAAATGAAACCTGATTTCTTAGGTGTTTTTGGAGCTCCTTGCATCAAAGCCTCAGCTGCATGAATGAAATGATCCTCCATGAAAGAATGAGGAGGATGCACCTTTTGAAGTTAGTCTCAATACTGTCTGAAGCACAAAAAACCTAAATGTAGTGCAACATACATCAGCCACAACATTAAAACCACTGATAGGTGAAGTGAAGATCACTGATGATCTCATTATAATGCAACTTTTTGCTTGGAATCCTTGAGCCCTGGCTCATGTGGATGTTTGATATTTCCAACCCACCTGACCCACCCAGGCTGATCCATGGACACACCATTCCACAGCATCCAAAGGATCCAAATGTCCCAGTCCCAGACACCACTGTGCACACCCAGAGGTCCTGTGTCCATTCCTAAATAGGGTGGGGCTTCAGGACAATATTAAGCTGGTGGCTTTAATGTGCCCGTCCATGTCCGCCTCCCACCTGATATCAGGTATATTCAAACCTCAATAAAGATATGGGCACAAGACATTTAGAGCAGCTCTGAAGTGCAGGTCAAAGACAGAGACAAGGAGAGGGGGGGTCTTTGTGTTGACATGTGAATATTATTCATAAATCCAGATGGGAAGTCCCATTATGGATATTTTTGGATTAAAGGAGCTAACGGGTTTGTGCCAGTATTCATTTTGGCATTAAAGTTTTAGAGCCAGAAATTCTGAAGCATGTGTCAAAGAGCTTTGAGCTGCACTCAGTATTTCCCTCTGAATTTTATCTTGGTAAGCGTGAAAAAAGCTTTGGAGGATTTGGACAGTTGAGGTTCCTCTGAAGCACCATATAAGAAGCTTGGACAGTGATCAGACCCCCCAAAGAGACAGAGGGGAGACAGAGAATGGGAGAGAGGGATTATTTATTTTATACAAAGTACAAATGACTTTGGAAAAACCCTAATTTAAGTAGACTAAACTGTCAGAAAATATTTTAATACTGCAGCTTCAATCAGAAAATAGACCATCCAATTGGCAAATGAGTAAATTAAGAGTTGCATGGTTGTGATTTGTGAGCCTTGCTGTACAGAGGCATCTGTTACTTTCCTCGTTCTTTGCCTTACATTGTTTAAAGTGCAGATATCTGACAAGTTTCACAGTTATCTGGGTGAATCATGTGGATTGATGTGCTGGCACTGACTCCGGTCTGTTAAAGGATTGCCTGGTTTTAGGTGTGTGAGTCATTTTGAGCAAAGAATTGACACGTTTGAGCAAGAATTTGGGCCATTTGTGGTATTTTCATTTAATTTTTTATTTGGGTTGAGTCATTAAAGTCATTTTAAGAAAGGGTTGCCCAAAATAATTTCAAATTTTATTTAGTGAACACGTAAAAATCCGCCCAGTCCGGTGACTTGAGCATTTTAATCTTCACAGCGCTCTCTCCTCTGTTTCTGCTTCTTTCTGCAGAGGTTTAACTTTGTGTCTCTACCCACTGATGTCCTGGAGATCGAAGTGAAGGATAAGTTTGCTAAGAGTCGGCCGATCATCAAGCGCTTCCTGGGGAAGCTCTCTGTCCCTGTCCAGAGGCTGCTGGAAAAACATGCCATTGGGTAAAACACATTGATGAGCTTTTTCCTGTTTAAAAAAATGCTGCAGGATGGCCATCAGCTCAGGAGTAGGCTTTTGGGCAATGATGTAGCCTGTAAAGCTGCACAAGTTCCGCCACATAAACTGGCCCACACAGGCAGTCGATGAGATAAACGATGTGGGTGGTTGTAAATGCTTTAAATGTCATGTGACAATCTGATTTTAGTAACTGCTATTTTTATTTTATGATATATATATATATATATATATGTTTTCTTTCTTCGGTTCTCCAGTGTGACCGCTCTCTGTTTCTCAGCGTGCTCTTTTTTCTAATCCTCCTGTCTCTGTGCATCTGTCTCCAGGGATCGAGTAGTGAGTTACTCCTTAGGTCGCAGGTTGCCTACAGATCATGTCTGTGGTCAGCTGCAGTTCCGCTTTGAGCTGACCTCCTCCATTCACCCAGGTACACCAGGCATAATACCATAAAGTAGTATGGAGAGACAATTTATCTTTTGGAGAAGCTTAACTTCAGTGACCTGCTACATTAAATTAGATTATATAAGAAACTGAAAATGACTTGGATTTGAGTAGTGGATATGATGGATATTATTTTACTCTATAATATGAAACATAAAATTTTAAACTAATGCTGATATGCTGACACAACCATAATAGCCAGTTGCTGCCTTCAAATGGAAGTTGTATGACTGTGATTTCAAAAAAGGGATGTTAACGTCTCAGTCGGGCTGTACCCAGGCACGTGGTAGGTGTCAAAGTAATATCCACCAAAAATTCAACTCAGTTGTTTAACCCTACTGTAGCCAACTTAGCAAGTTTTTGCTAAATGAAGTGGCTCCTTGGTTACTTTAAAACACAGCTGAGAAGTTTGAAGGCAGCAACTTCAAAAATGAGTTTGTAAAACCGTGATGAAAACACGCACTTTTCTGTGTTTCTTAGATGACGAGGAGGTCTCTTTAGTCATAGAGGCAGCCTGCCATGATGGTGTAAACGCAGTAGATGTCAACCATGCTGCTGATGCTCCCGATGATGACACCCTGAGTGTGGGCCCTGACATGCCGGATCTTCCTTTGGATGCTCCTCCTGACCCTGAGACCTTACCTCCAGCAGCCTCCACACCCAAGGATGGCCAGCCTGCTGAGGAGGAGCAGGGCGAGGTGAACTCGCAGGTGGAGCAAGGAATTGTAGAAGAGGAGACCACAGTGAGGGAGGAGCCCCTGACTACTGTGCCTCAGGTGGAGCAGGTGGAGCAGGTGGAGGGAGACTCCTCTGAGCAGCAGCAGGAGGGCAATGGGGTAGAGGGAATAGAGGAGAGGCAGCAGGAGAAAGGAGAGGAGGAGCAGAGAGAGGAGACTGCAGCACAAGCTAAGGAGAAGGTTACAGCAGGAGGAAAAGAGGTTGTGGATGAAGCACAGTCAGAGCCACACTCTGACTGTGCTGTAGCAGAAGCAACTCATGATGAGACCACCGATGTGGAGGCTCCCACTGAGGAAAACGCTGTATCCCAGGAGGCTCCTGTAGGCCCAGCTGAAGGGGCCCCACAGGAGGTGAGAGAGGGAGGAGAAAGAAGCTTTGAGCCCTGCTCCTGCCAGTCTCTCCTGTCAAACTACAACTCTAATGCCCATTCACGCCGTAAAAACCGCCCCTGCTCCCTCCCGGTGTCCGAGCTGGAGACGGTGATCGCCTCGGCCTGTGGCGAGCCGGAGACGCCACGATCCCACTACATTCGGATTCACCACCTCCTTCACAGCCTACCCTCAGCCCAACAGAGACCACCCAGCCAGGAGGAAGAGCAGAGCGGAGAAGGAGAGGACACAGGCGGCACTCTGGAAACAAATGCCACATCACCAATACTTAAAACCTCCAAAGAGCAGGAGGGGCAGGAGGATGATGAAGAAGAGGATACATCTCAGTCACCCTCCCAGGTATGGCCAGTAATGAGCTGGTAAGAGCACATGAACTTTAAGGATTTAGCAGATTACAGTGAAAACCCTATCAAACAAACAGAAACCACTGTTGAATCATCCTTGGTGTGTGGAGTAAATAATGGCACTTTAAGTCACTTTTCAAGGGAGCTGGTTCCATAAATGATTTCATTTAGTAAATGAACTGGTACTTTTATAGCACTTTTCTACTCTGAGCATGTTTTTTTTTTTACTACCACTTTTTTGCATATCTAAGCACTTTGTCTAACTTTTGCGCACACACCAACGGACGCATCGGGGCAACTCTGTTTTCAGTATCTTGCTCAAGGATACGTCGACATACAGACTGGAGTAGCCGGGTAAACAGTTCGCAGACTTTCCAATTGGTAGATGACCCACTCTGCCTCCTGAGCCGCACTCCAGATCTGAAGCTGGAGTTTAGCAGATATAGCATGCAAGCCCGGTTAGCCTTTCAAGCTGCTGTAATTTTTCTGTCTTCTACACTGTGGCAAGCCCAGAGATGTTCCAGCCCAAAGTTGCATCTTTTCTGCTCATGCTGTCTGGTTTATTAAAGCTCACAGCGAGTGTGGCTCTGACGATACCCACCCATGTGAACATTCTGTCTGCCACCATATTTGAGCCAGAAGTGACCATATTTGGATGAGAGGATGGAGTGCTGAGGTATCAGCTAGCAATCGTGGGTGCAGAGCGCGCGCTCACACACACACACACACACACAGATACAAAGTTACCTTGCTAATCCCAAAATCCTTCTTTGTAGTACAGGGCTTAGTAGAGAGTTTGAGAGTTAGCAGATATCAGATATAAAGAAGGTCAAAGGGCACCTACTCTTCCAATTTCCAGCTCTGTATTTTAATTCTTGGACTCTAATCGAGTCACAGTGCATGATTTATCGTTTTAAATGTTCTTCGGTTATCTTATGCCCCTCGGTTCATCCATTGTCTGACACTATGTGGCTGTTTTACCGCTTCTCCCTGTGAGAGCTGTGTGCCTGAGATGTGTATTTTAAGGGATGAGATGTGTATTCCCGCTCTACACCACATTGATGCAGTAATTCATGGCAAAGGAGCCCCAGCTAACTACTGAATGCTAAACTACTACTCAGATTGTCCACGTGATCAACAGCTGTAAATTTTCTTTAAACAATTAAAATAAATTTAATCTATACATAATTTTAGTCGGGGCAGTGTTCTCAAAAGAAGATTAATTATTTTTGATAGCATGGCTCTGTTCTGGACCTCCACATATTGATTAAGTTGAATATTGAATGAAAATAAATGGGGTGGAGATGGGTTGTAAAGCAGTTTGCAGATGTGCCCGCGAAGGAGCTTAAATAGCGTGCCCTTTATGAGATAGTTAATTGGCACTTAGCACTGAGATCTGCTGGGATTGCAGCTGAGCTCTGACTTTACAGCCTCCCTCAACTCACACTGTGCATAAGTATGCTCATTTTAGAAAGCTGTGGCAGCATAAACCCTGTTCCCATTCTACAGTTTAGGATATTGAATGGCCAACCCACTAATGTTTCTTCCGCTGTACATAATAAAAGATCTGTATCATTATATTCCTGCAGGTTCTGGGGTGCCCGGGCCCTTGTTGTCGACGCTCCCTGCCGCGCAGCCTCTCCATTGAGCGCCTCTCTGAGCTGAATCAACTGTTGGAAGGTGAGGGGGTTGGGGGAGGCCATGCAGCAGTCAGGAGGATTTCTCCCTCGTGCCCAGAAAGTGAGGAGGGGGATTCCAGCAATGGAGGAGGAAGGAGGGTCGGCGGCAGCACCCACAGAGCTCCGGACGAAAACGAGTGCGAGTTTTGTGACACCACCTGCTACAGCACCTCGTGCTACAGCACCTCGTGTTACAGTACGTCATGCTATAGCAACTCGGGCTATGAGAGCAGGGGCCGCTTCTGCAGCCACACCCGCCTGTCCTCGGTGGAGAGTAACCGGCTCTCCAGCAGCACTGTGTTCTCCTCCCAAGATGAAGATGAAGATGAGGAGAGCGCCTTTGAATCAGTACCTGATGCCAGCCATGGCCCTGAGGGCCAGGAGCCAGTCAGCGCAGGAGGAGAGAGGAGGACAGGGAGATGGAAGGAGACCAGGAGAGGAGAGCAGGGGGAGTCATCTGTGGCGGGGCCCAGTGATAGGAACAGCACTGGTGAGATTTCTACTTCCTCTGTTATCTTAATTCTGTCACTACCAAGCTTTCAAATTAGATTAGGGGACTAGCCAGGCAAAATGTTCAGCTTTCCAGGGGCCGCTCATGCTTCCTGGAAGTTAATGTTTGATGGTGACTTTTGACCTACCATACATGAAGTCAAGCAGTTCGTACCAAAGCTTACTATGCTGGCTGCTTACATTATTATACAGACTCACTGCTTCTTCTCTAAGTCATTCTGTATTGTTTGGTGCTGTATTTGGGCTCATTGTCTGGTAAGAGGAGGAAATTAACTGTTTTGTTGTTTGACCATTTTGAGAATAAAACCCTCAATGAACCACAATGACTAATTCTCCGGACACTCAACTAGATCTTTAATCAGCACAATAGCTTTTAGCTAACATGCCCTGGAGTCTAAGGTCCTTCCCGGGCCTCCAAAACAGCTCTGAGTCATGGGGAACTAGATAAAGGATGTCAGTCATTGGGTTTGGGAGTGTGTCATTGGGATGATGGAGAGAATTCTCTGAGACCTGTGGGTTACGAGATGGGCCTCTGTGGACTGTGCTTGCTCAGGCTCGTGTGCAGAGGCTCAATCAGATTGAGATATGTGAAGTTTTGTGGCCAGCTCAGCACCTCCTGAAGCTTTGACCTTCTGGAGAATGCTGCTGCAATAGGGGAGAGTTACCACAGAGTGGTGCCTGGTCTCCAACAATGTTCAAGTGAAACCCAGATAATTACAAGTACATATTCAATCTTGTTTTTAGCCAATTTAATGTTAAATTTTTGAACTTTTTACCCACCAGGCTTTCACAGAGTGGTGAACCCCTCCTCTTTAAATTTTGGAAAACTTGGCCTCTCTCGGATGCTTTTATTACACCTTTTTACTCACTGTTAATTTGAAACGTGTTGTAGCATCAATTTTAAAATGAACACAAAACAGCTGATAATTTTTTAATGGAGAAAGCCAGAGTGTCAACCAAAACTCCAGAAGCAACACATGACATAAAAGTTATAAAGTGATTTGCATGTCATTGAGTGAAATAAGTTTTGATCCCTGAGCAAAACATGAGAAACTCTTGCTGGTAAGCACAACAGTAAGACATTTCTTGCAGTTGTCACCAGGTTGGCACACATCTCAGGAAGGCCCACTCCTCTAAATCCTTTAAGTTTCTTGGCTGCTGCTTGGTAACTCAAAGCTTAAGCTCCTCCACAGAATTTCTACAGACTGGCTAGGCTACTCTATGACCTTATTGTGTTTCTTCATTAGCCACTCAATTGCTGCCTTGGCAGTATGTTTTGGATCATTGTCATACTGGAAGACCCATCCATGGCCCATCTTCAGTGTTCTGGCCCTGTCCAGTGTTCTTTGGGTCATACCCAGCATTTTGTTTCCTTCAAACACGGTGGGTTGAGTTGATGCCACAAAGCTCAATTTTGCTTTCATCTGACCACAGCACTTTTTCCCAAGCCTTCTCTGAATTATTTAGATGTTCACTTGCAAACTTAAGACAGCCCTGTACATGAGACAGGGAGACCTTGTGGGTGCTGCAAGATTTCAATCCATCACAGCGTAGTGGTGTTCCTGGTGACTTTGGTCCCAGCCGCCTTCAGATCATTAATAAGCTCCTCCTATGTAGTTTTGGGCTGATCCACCACCTTTCTCATGATCATCTTCACCCCATGAGACAAGATCCTGTATGGAGCTTTAAACTGAGGGCAATTGATGGTCATTTTATATTTTTTTCCAAATCTGAAATAATCTCACAAATAGTTATCACCTCACCAAGCTTCTTGCTGATGGTCTTGTAGCAGGTCTACAGTCTTGTCCCTAATTCCCTTTGATAGCTCTTTGGCCTTGCCCCATGGTGGTGGAGAGGTTGGAATGGGCAGATTTGATTCCATGGACACGTGTGCTTTATACACATAATGAGTTGAGATTAGGACTATCTGGCGTTGATTGCTTGCGTGATTGATTGTATTGTAGCACACAGCCAGTCTGTGAGAACCAGGATTCTGGATGGGTTGTAGGGGATCAAATACTTATTTTATTCGATGAATGTCTCTCTTAAAATAAAGCTACTATAAAAATTTGAGACTGTTAATTTTGTTTTCTTTTTCCACTACTGTAACACTAACAAAATACAAGTAAGTCCACTATACTGAATCAGTGCTCAATTAATTTACATCCAGTGTATTTCTTATGGAGTAGCATAACATCTCTACCGCTGCCGGGCTTGTAAAGATGCTTCTTAGATGAAGGGAAAATTCTTAAAATAAATAAATAATATCAGTAAAAAGTCTAAGAAGAAAGAGTGACAATAAACGTTAATACCTTTGGTATTGCTGTAAATAACCTGCAGTCAGGTGAGACTGACTGACCTTATTTCACTGGATACGTTTTCAGGTTTATACCATATTTGTACATATTGTACATATTTTTACTTTATTTCTCTTATAGACGTTGAAAGTGGGTCTTGCACACATGTAGAACATAATAAGACTTCCCTGCACTGAAATGTAATAATGCAAGGTTTGATAGCTCTATATTTTCATTTTTTTTTCTCCTCTGGGTCACACCTATACACTTGCACACACTGCACCTAAATATTGTTTTATTTTGTTCTACTTTTTCCGTTTTTATTTTTCATCCTCTTAGCTTTGATCTTCTTTTATCACTTCTTTGATATTTAAGTTGTGATTCTTTTTGATTGTGTGATTATGGGAAACACTTTAGTGTCTTTGGGTTTTTAGATTTGGACCTGTGTTCTCATTATTTATGCAATGTTGAGAGCCTGATGAAACCATGGAGTTTCTCCATCCAGATCTACAGACATAGACATTTTGGTTTCTCACACAGTCAAATTATTTCTGTCAAGTGTGGGTGCTGTGTTGAGTTTAGGAGTGTTTTACAAGATCATAAATGGAAAGATTTCATATGTGGGTGTTAGAAAAATGAGATATGGGTCTTCGGCCTCCATTAGCATGATGTTAACTTAGCAGAAGACCAAGTAAACATGGGAATGAAGGAGTAATGTTGTGACAAGAGTGGAATTTCTTCTATTTGCAGAATGAGTGTAACTGTGATGATTATTTTTGGATCAAACTGTTGGAGTTTGTGTTGCCCCTGTGGGTGTGCATTGGACAGCTTACTTGATGCACCAGGTTTGTTACCAAAAACCATCTGGTCAGTTGTCCTTGGTAACTGCTTGGTAAAGGACAGGCACTTTCAAAAAAATAGTTGGCAGATGAGTGAATGAACTATGTATCATTTGCGGGCTCTTACTTTCTATCACAGTCTTACAATAATCAATCACATCCCCAGCAAACATGCCCATGTGGGCCCACAGTGGGTAGCTGTGGGTGAAATGTGGGACTGTGTGGAGCAGGGCAATCTTGCACCTGACAAATAAAGTGTGAAAAACTAAAACTAAGCAATAAACAAAAAATAAAAACTAATAAAAATTAGCAAAACCCCTCTAATAACTGATTAAAACCAACTGAATTAGGAAAAAGGAAATAAAACAAAACTATAATGTAAAATCCCAAACTATTATAACCCTGTTGGCTTCCTGTGGGCTAGCCCATGCTAGTTTTACCCACAAGGACGTCCATCATGATTTCTGTGGGCAATCCATAGTGGGTTTGCTCACAGAAAATCCATATAGGAACCCCAAAGGGCAAAACTGTTGATGACTCTGTATAGACACACCCATGTGGAGCCCAAATGGCATAAGTGTGAGTATGCCCTGCCCACATGGCCCCACAGTTTACCCACACCTACCCACTGTGGGCCCAAACGGGCGTGTTTGCTGGCATGTTAAATATAATAATGTGCCATACAGAAAAATGTCCTGTTGTGAAGAACATGAAACCATAGAACATGTTTGATTACACTGTCAGAAATACAAGGCTGAGAGAAGGCGACTGAAACCTAGGTAAATTCAAAGCTCAACTGGATCTTCTTGACACACTTTTAAAGAACTCAAAGAAGTGAAAGCCAACAGGCCACGTTCCATTCGATAGGATTTGAGTTTGGGCACCATGGGCTTAGTTTACACGTTTACACACGGGGTGACTATAGCTCAGGAGGCAGAGCAGGTCACCTGCTAATTGGAAGGTTGGCAGTTCAACTCCTGGCTCTTCCGGGCTGCATGCCAAAGTATCCTTCGGCAAGATACAGGACCTGAAGTTGCTCTCTGGCGCCAGCGTTGGAGTATGACTGTGTGTGAATGTTAGACAATAAAAGCACCTAGCTTAGTTATATATGGAAGTGCTTGTGCGAATGGGTAAATGTAAATGCACCGTATAAGCGCTTTGAGTGCTCAGATAGAGTTGAAAAGCGCTATATAAGAACTAGTCCATTTACATCATCACCAGCAATATTTGTTTTTATTACCAACTTTCCTCATTTTTTTCTTGGATTTTTACTACAGCGATTCAGTTCTACATATTTTGACTTCTCCTTCCACAATCTCACCACAGCAGTGATGTTTCTGTCTTTTGCAATGTATGTCTCTACTCCTGTTAAAGACATCTGATGCTGCCTCAGTGCTTCTGCCTAGGTGATAAATGTTTCTTTCCAGTGGAAGGAAAGCTTTCCCATTAATGTGATGGTGTTGTATGGATTGCATTTCACT
Organism: Pterophyllum scalare; assembly: GCA_024447675.2. Lineage (NCBI taxonomy): Eukaryota > Metazoa > Chordata > Actinopteri > Cichliformes > Cichlidae > Pterophyllum > Pterophyllum scalare. Next base: position 2,052 of record JAMQGT020007408.1, on the reverse strand, counting down.
CAGGCTGACTCCAGTGGATCTTATCACATTCCCATCTCAGAGCGTGTCATGCCCGCTTCCACTTTGCATTAACACAAATTTTCCTTCATCCGGAGCACATAGCATTTACTAGCTGATGGAAAAGCGATCAGAGACTATTTTAAAGTAGATTAACAGTAACAGTATGTGGGGAGTTCAGAGTGAAATAAATATTTTGTGGTGTTTGAAATCACTGATCTTTACAGAGAATATAAAAAGGAAAATGGTTCAACTGAAACTAAGAAATATTTTCTTTTTCAAATACTCTGACTGCTGATTTAATAAAAAATAATAATTGTTTGGGTTATAATTACAATTGTGGTCAGAAGTTTACATATGCTCATAATGGGCATAACTGTCATTGTAATTGTGGGGTTTTGAATGATTTCTTTGAACTGTTCTTTCAGGGTGGAATGATTGTACAGTATACATGATTAATGATGAAAAAAAACAGGAATTTGGTGAATACGGTTTAATTTATTTTGGATTTTCTCCAACCCACACAAGGTCAAAAGTATACATACAGGCTCATATACACTTAAAAAAATAAAGGAAAAGTTTGAAAACACATCAGAAATGGGAAAAAAGTCATGCTGGATATCTACAGTATACTGATACGGACTGGGTAACATGTTAGAAACAAAAGGATGCCACATCTTTGATGGAAATGAAAATTGTCCACCGATGCAACTTGGCTGGTACAGCTGGTACAGCAACTTTGCAGCAACTCAAAATGGCACTCAGTAGTTTGCACAGCCTCTACATGCTTGAATGCATGCCTGAAAACAGATGACAACAGATGGAGTCCTGGGGGTTCTCCTCCTGGACAGTCTGAGACGCAACCTGGTGGTATTCTATGGGAAGTGCCCACTGGGCTCCACAGTGTCAGGCAGTCCACTAGAGGATGTTGGGCCCTCAGACCACCCTGAAGTCTGTTTCTTATTGTTAGGTCAGAGACATACACACCAGTGGCCCGCTGGATGCCATTTCGTAGGGCTATGACAGTGGTCATTCTGTTCCTCCTTGCACAAAGGAGCGGATAGTCCTGCTGATAGGTTAAGGACCTTCTACAGCCCTGTCCAGCTCTCCTAGAGTAACTGGGAGTCTCCTGGAATCTCCTCCATGCTCTTGAGACTGTGCTGGGAGACACGGCAAGCCTTCTGGTAATTGCATTTATTGATGGGCCATCCTGAAGGAGTTGAACTACCTATGCTACTACCTGTGTTAATTTTATGAACACCAAAGCAGCTGAAACTGATTAACAAACCTCTCTGATACTTACAGGAACCGACTGCATCAATATCCCAGAAGTTTAATTGACTTGATGCTACACTCTGATTAAAAAGGATTCCTTTAATTTTTTTGAGCAGTGTACTGTATATACATACAGTCATTTACAGCTTTTAATAAGTGGTGCTGAAGGTTCTACAATGTCTTAACTTGACAAGATCAAGACCTATTAACTTCTCATTATTACTCACAACTAGTTCTTTGCCAGAATAAAACAGATTTGGATGACACTCAGTGTTGGGGTCATTATTCAAAAAACGCAATTTGTTAACACTACTCGTTACATTACTATCACATTACTCTGTAAAATGACCTGAAACGCATTGTCACATAATTGCCAGTTCCACATACCAACACAAATCCCTATCCTAATGAAGACACATACACAGCCTTTCTTTTAGTGTTTACTTATGAACAGAAAGCTGAAAACACAAAGCAAAGTTGAAATATAGCAAGATTTCAGCGTGATTGCCACAGTGATTCTACTGTAGAAACATGTGCCAGTAGAAATAGATGCTACAATGCTGAAGCCTGACTGCTCATCACTGCCTTTGCTACCTGCTGGGTCTGACTGCTGGGCTCGGGTCAGCATACACTCAGCTTTAACAGGACTCTGGGTTCTTGAATAGCTTTGTGTTACCATGCTGTCTGTGCATGCTCTTACAAAGAGCTCAAGTTGTGTTGCAGTATACTGTAATCCAGTTAATTTTTTTTCCTTTCCATCTGTCCAGCGTGCAGATAACT
>JAMQGT020007407.1:0-72253 GCA_024447675.2 Pterophyllum scalare | reverse complement strand
TAGTTATCATCAGGCCCAGGCACGTCTGATTCCTTAATGAACTCCAGGGAGGAGTGCTTGTGAATCCCTTAGTGAGCAGGCCAGGGCGCATCCCGCCCCCAGTTGCAAATTAGAGATGATCATTCAGCCACTTTTTATAAGGTGAGTGACTGGCTTTCATCTGCAGGATTACAAGATGTCAGAGGCCTGGAGGGCAAACACCTCCAAGTAACTAATAAGCAGCTGTGTGGAGAGAAAAAAAAACATTGTGTCATCATACAGTAACTACATCTGAAGTCAGAAATAACAGAGCAAGGAAAATGATTTTTCTTTTACAGACTCGCTCCTTGGATGTTTCCAGGCAGCCTGTCAAAACATTCACTCGGCAGATCCCACATCAGCCGAAACCACAGAAGTGATCTTTGAACAGCTGAAATCGCCTCCTCTCAAGAATCCTTTTTATCCCTTTTGTGAACACTGGGATTTCCCCTCCCCTGAAGAAAATTAACAAGGTGGTAGTTAAAAATAGTTAATTAAAGGTAAAATAACTACAATAAACAAATTGTAAGAACTTTGCATTTTGTCTTTAAAACTGATTTATCAGAATGGACTTTTATTTTTTTTAAAAAGTCCATTCTGATAAATGGACTTTTTTATAAAAGCATTAGATAAGATCAGCACTTCATTGGCCCCGGCTTTTTTCAGCTGTGGTTCTAACCAAACTAGCTACTGGCTCCAGCTTCATATTCATCAGTGATACTGCTGACACTCTCTTTGACTTAGCAATGAAACTTTTGAGTAATTCCTAAAAATTTTTTTAAAGAGTTCAAACTACAGTACATCAATCGTCTACATCTAATGCTCAAAGAATTTGAAACAGTGATGTTACAGAGTTAAAAAGACCCACCATGGGAGGAGGCTGGGGGCTGAGGGATGGTCAACAAAATACAGGGATGCTGATCATTCCGGCCCCTTCAGCTAATGAGTTTTTAAATCTGATGGGCAGACTGATGCTTCAATTCAATTCAATTTTATTTATAAAGCGCCAAATCACAACAAACAGTCACCTCAAGGTGCAAAGTGTATTACTGTTATTGATTGAGTTAATGTTTCGTGTGCTGCAGCCTGGTGTTGCTTCCAGTGATGGCATGGAGATTCTTGCTCAGCAACAATAAAATAAAAAGAATACGATAATAATGACATCCCACAGCTTGCTTAGACCTTCAACACATTCCTTCTCCCTTCTCCTGTCATGGTCCTGGGTCTAGGACCTGATGTTTTTTGTTTTTTGAACATTCATATTCTACTTTGATTTGATTTCTATGCCATGTCATGGTTTTTGTATTTAATCCCTTTAGTTCTTTATTCCTGGTTGTGTCCTCATCAGTGGTTCCTGGCTGTGTGTGTGTTTCTGAGTTCTGTCCCTTAGTTTGTATATTTTGGCTCCTTACCAGTGCACTATATATTCTATGTTCTCCCTCAATTTACCAGCAGAATAAAGCTGAGTTTCTTGAATTCAATCCTGTCTCGTGAGTCCTATCCTGCCTGCCACAGCGTTACATGACATCTCCTCCCTGTGTGTCATTATGTAGACATAAAGTTGGGGTTGTGGTCCTTGAGCATCTAGCTACAGAAGTAGACACAAATGGAGATGCGCAGTTTGTCACAAAATGCGCCTGCTAGCTAAATGTACAATTGCTGTAGTTAAAAAACGCATTAATGTGTAATGTGTTGTGATAAACTTTACAGTGATATGCTATGTTGGACTGGGTACACCTAAGGTGCTGTTACTAGGTTACATCAAGGGTAGCAGACATCAATTTATATATAAGGTGATGATGCTCGTTAGATTCAGTCACTGAATTCTACCTTTTATACCAGCTTTATACTGTCCAGAGGTTGGAAATCAGCCATTTAGCTTGTGTAACCTCTTATATCTGGTTGAATTCAGTCAGCCAAATCCACAAAGGGCAGTGATTATCTTTTACATTTTTTTTTCAATTCTTTCTGACTGTATTACTTTCTAGTTCTCGCTCCTTCTTGAGTCCACTAGCTACTTGCTTGCAGTCCAGATGGCTTCCATTTCTAATGCTTTCAGTGCAACTGTTGTTGTAGCAGTCCTGACAGACTTTTAACCTAACAACAATCGACTTGGACTGGGGTTGCAGCAGGACACTGCTTGGAAGTCGGATGAGAGCTCTGTTCTTCTGGCTCCGTCTAGAGCCTCACTGTATCAGCTGTTCAGGCTGGAACCATATGGTGGGATTATAGTGTGTGGTGGGCCAACATGCTGCTGCACTTTGCTCACCTGGTATTGTACTCTGATTTGAACTGCTGACTAGGCAGTGTAGGCTGCAGGGCATAGAGGATTTGTTTGGATATTTTACATTTTATGGCTTCAAGAATCAAAGGCAACTGTTCTTGGATGAGTGGATGCAACTGCAGGACTCACAGTGGGAATGAAGCTAATCTCCAGACATGCCTGTGAACCCTCTCACAGGCAGAATAATTCATAAAACTGAAACACTTTTTTTTTTTAATGTAGTTTGTCTTTCTACAACTAAGCAAACTTTTAAGCTTGTGCATGTGTAATCATTTATAAACAACAAAGTCTAACACTGGATAAATTATTTCCTTTATTTCCAGACAAATATAACAAAATGTAATATGTAGAATTAAACCCCAGTTTCAGTTTTGAATTATCTCTGATTCTTTAAAGAAAATGAAGGGGATTCATTTTCATCTTCTCCCAGATCAAACAGTCTGTGTTAATTCAGATATAATTAAATTGCTCGAGTTCAGTGGTCAGAGGGAGTAAAGAAGTTTTATATGTAACAGAAGCACAATCATTTCCTAAACTCTTCAGAGCATGAGTCAGTCTCTACAGCTGCCACAAAACAATATTTTATGGGAAAGCAAAATAAACTCATTTTCAATTACAGTTTCACAAATATGAGCTTTTTTTTTTCCAGCTCTACAGATAAATTCAATGAAAATGAAACATGTAGCATCTAATTTCAGGAGACAATGCTGCTGCAAGAACAAATTGTGAGTTGATACTAAGTCGTGATTACAAGTCCTCTTTTTTCTCCCTTTGCTTAATGCAGTTTGTTCCTTTGGGATTTCTCATCATGTGCCCAGCTCTGACAGTAAGCACTCAAATAAGACGTGGCATCCAAGTATTCTCAACAACGCTTGGTTTAAATGTTCTTTCAGCTTGACGTCTTTACGGTGTTGATTTGAATCATCGCCGAAGAGAGGAGAGCCTTTTATCTTTTGGATTATTTGCCTTCCGTCGGCGTCACAAAAAGTTTGAAGAGTGTAAGTCTAGGAGGGGGATAAAAAGGGAGGAGGATAATGCTTTGGCCTCTTCCTCCCAGATTGTTCTCCCCTTTGATCAGCAGCAGAATCGCTTTAATCACCGAGTACAAAGGCTACTCGCAGAAACGCACTCAGTTAATTATTGCTGACACATTACAAGACAGTTACACGTCCTGGTACTGACAGAACCGAACACTCCCCATGAGTGTAGACAGACGCAGTGATAGTCCAGGAAACATTATCAAAGCAATTTAATATGGAAACACGGTGGAAACAAGCAGCTGACATGCATTTGCTGCTCACCAAATCAAATCAAATATGGGAGCGTGTACCTGCCGGAATAGACAATTTCATACTGCATACTGCTTCCTAATATGCAAATCCACTTAACTAGTTAAGCTTTGACATTCTTCAATTTGATTCAATTTTATTTATATAGCACCGAATCACAACAACAGTCGCCTCGAGGTGTTCTTGTGAAGTTTCTCCTTTTTCCTGATGCCTGTGCAGAAGACAGAACAGTTCGTTCAAAATGGAAATTATTATAGTAGCGCCCATAACTGCGCTCTGCATATCCGATTTTCAACTTAATTAAGTGAACATCTCTAATTTCTCAACAGATATTTTCATGACTGGCTGAAATTAGAAATTCGTCATGCCTTGTCACATTCTGCCGGCATGTTTTACTAGATTTTTTTTTTTTTGCAGTAGAGCAGCTCAGCAGTATGTATATGTAGTCCAGACTGTGACTATATGGGCAGTGATACTTTTTTTTCTTCCTCAGGCTCTCTGCTTCAGCAGATTCAATTTTAAATATAATAGCATAATACATTAAAGTGCCAAGTGTCAGCTTAAGTTTGAGTAGGTGTAAGTTAATATAGACAGAAACGTGGCCTGATAAAGTCCTTTTAACACCTAATGCCCAGAGTTTAGAGGCTCAAAAATAATTGGACTCAAAAAGTTAAATGTAGTCATCATATTTAAGGGGGCTGTGGGGCCGGTCGCCTTCAGTGGTTATTCCTGGTACGTTCACTGCATAAACAGTGAAGTAAGCGGTGCTGTTTAACTGCTGCAGAAGTGCAGCTTAACGACGGCTCACAAGAATTTGTAAGCGGCGCGGAAAACGTCAAGGAAGTGTCAGGTACTGATGCGGAAATTGAATTTTTTTTTAGCAGTTTTACAAGCCTGACAAATCTGGATGCTCAACCCCAACCCCTATGCCAAGGAAAGGCTTGAAGCACATGTAGGACATGGTAATGCTGTGAGCTATGAAAATGTAAATCAGGATAGTAGGAGGCCACCACCGCTCTAGTGCAAGCGGTTTATGCCGTTATCGTTCTTGTGCACAGCATCATGCCCCTAAAGTGACATCCAGACTGTTTGCGTGCAGCGCGCTTGTCACACACCATGGCCAGGCTGCACGCAGGTTGGTTTCTATAGGCATTCCAGTAATTCAGATTCCCAAAAGGCAAAGAGGCAGATTGCTGCAACAGCTGGAGAGAAGACGTTTTGCAGAAAAGTTCCAGCAGTGAATATGAAATTTTTTGAGTTGCAACAGTTTTCCCTTTGGAGTAGACTGCAGCCATGAAGAGCTCTTTCATCACCACACAAGTACTTTTCTGCTCGTCCACCAAACCCATGCTCCTCGTTCTGCCAGGTTATTGTGCAGCATTTGTGAGCTGCATAGCAGGAGCATGTGGAAGGGCTTAACTAAGTGCTATGAGTGCCTAAAGACAACCATTAATAAATTAACAAAATATTACAAGTGGACAAACCGCTAAATAGGACACTAAATTGGTTGGGGTAAAACATTGTTACTGACTTTTCTGATATGTTCAAATTCAATGTATAAAATTCCTCTTTATGGAAACGTCTACAATAAGAAACATAATGTGATCACATTTTGAGAGATACTTGTTGTAAAAGGTGTCCTTTCCTCCCCGTTCCCTGCTGTCAGTTGGTAAAATCATGCCGTCTTTGTTGAAGTTAAACTTTTTTGGACACTTTTTGGTTTTCCTTTTTTTCCACAAGGGTGCCCGTCTCCATTAAAGCAATTCCCCTTCTGTGATAGTGATGTGGGAATTGAACAGGACGGTCAACAGTCTACGCTCTGTCACTTCATCCCAGGGTTTCTGTTTGGCTCCACACCATCTGAGCTCTGTGTGTGTGTGTGTGTGTGGTGTGGCTGTCTGTCTGTGTCTGAGTTTATGTGTGTGCAGTCATCCTGAGTCTCATTGGGAACGCCAACATAAAGTGAGGATACATTTAAAGGGTCAGACAGGACTGTGGGAGGAGGAGAGGACAGCCGTGTGCCAACTCTCTGCATGCTGTCAGTACCCATCTATGTCTCACATTCACACACACTCACAAACACCCACACACACACACACACACACACACACACACACACACACACACACACACTCACAAACACAAACACAAACAAAAACTTCAGTGTACGCTCCAAACACAGACATGCAATAAAAACCACACATTCTGAAGACTCAGACTCATTTCCATGCCACATAAATAAACATCACAGAAAACACACTCATCACAAAACACACACACACACACACAAACACACACACACACACACCCCTTCAGACCCCACATGTCTGCAAAAACCCACCCTCTTCAAGCAGAAGACATATGAGCCATGACAGTGGTGTCGACTCTGGTCACATATTACCAAAAAAGACGACTCAGCCGGCTTGTTTGTCCACATCGGCACAGTGTCACGTTTCAATACATGTAAAAAAAATGATGCATCAACTGTAGAGAGAAAGAATGGATGGAAAATGTCATTTCAGGATTACAGCGGCCAGTGTGATCATGATTGTCGATTCATCAATGGTGCAGTTAAAATGTGTTGAAAATTAATTAAAAGTACTGAAAAACAGTATTACACTGAATGAAGGTTCATTATAAGACGGTACAAGTCGTTTCCCTCGCCATTAAACTGGCCCATTAAACTTTTGTATTTTTCTTGCACAAAATAATATCCATTTCATACTTTTTATAATTATGTTTCATGACGGTGAAAGCTGAAAAAGCAAAAAAGTCCAATTTTATAAATTTTTTTCAGACATACATTTTTCTTGTATTTCTTTTACATGTGGGTTATATTGAATATACTCTATTGAATAGGCCCTTTATCTAGAAAGGTGCTATATAAATACATTTTACTTAATTACTTTGTTATATGCAGTAACCCCAGTCTCAAGAAGACACTGATGCAAGGAGTCTTTTGTGGGAATTTAAGATGTTTCTTCTGTTGAAGCCAAGCATCCACCTCCAACGCTGAAGTGCCAAAAAACAAAACAAAAAAACTGCAGTCTAATGGCCCCTTGGGGGAGTCAGTTCCTGTAGACTCCCATGGTAAAATATCCAACAGCCCATCCTTCCATTTTCTTCCGCTGATCCTATCGGTGGCCAGATCGCGGGGGCAGCAGCCTAAGCAGAGAAGCCCAGACCTCCCTCTCTTCAGCCACCTTCTTCGAAAAGATCAGAGCAGCTACATTTTCATCTCCTGCTCTGTTTGCTGTGATGACAGGACTGATTTACCCTTTTGTCTGTTTGTGTACAGAGATTTACCAAGCTAATATATCGGCCACAGGAGTGCTCAGTGCAATGAAAGAAGAATGCAAATACAGCACGCACAAACACCTCCACACTGATATGTCTTTTAACCACATGCTGTTATTCTGCAGAGACGGTGCAAACAAATGTTTAATAGGAAACTTTTAAAAAGGCATAAACCTGTGGTGAGGTCTTTTATCTTTGTGTGCTGCTGGTAGACATGAGAGGAAATGATTTGTGCATGCACAGTTCAGCTATCTTACTATGGACGTGCACATTCTACGTGAACGCTTATCGCAAAAACATTATGTTCATGAGGGGAACACTTAAAAGCATCTAAATAAAACTATTTTAAGCTCCTGCATTATTCACACCAAGTGTCAGGATATAAAACCCATGCGATCCACCGCCGCACTTCAAGCTCCAAAGTAACTGCTGTAACATTTTATCAACTATTCAAACGTGGAACAGTGGAATACTGACTGCTCAAACCACGTTCAGGAAAACCACGGAGACATGTTTTCCCTCTGTTGCTAATGATTCACAGGTCAGAGGGGGAAGCTAAATTATGCACAAACAGCAATTTGCAGCTTGTGTTACGTTTGTTCTGATTACCAAACAAGATGAGGTTTTCTGATACAGAGTTATTAGTTCACTGGAACAAAGTTGATAGCTGAATGGGATATTTTGTCTGCTGCAGCTGTATAATACACAGACTGAGTAGTACTGCAGGTCCACTGCTTTCTCTCCTGAATTTCATTCATTTTCTGTCATGTTTCTCTCCACATATCAGTATTAAAATAACGTGACGATGTTCGTTTGTCTCCAGCACTAATGAACCTACAGAGAATTTTCTGCTGAATTTGCAGATTCTCTCGGCCTTACAGAGTGCAGTAATGAGTCCGTTGTTTAACGATCCCCGTACAGTTTTATTCATATTTACAGAAAAAGCTCTAGAGCCACTGTAGCTATACCTTATTATAATAACTGCTCAGCAGCAGACAGGTGTAGTTAAAGGTGAGCGTGTCGATACGGTGAAGTGTTAAACAGCTAAAGAAGCATGGAGATCAAAAACAAAGCTAAAAGTGAGTCAGTACCAGACCTGCTCAGGTCCATCAGATTCCTCAGGTGAACACCAAACTCTGACAGAATGGATTGTAAAGTTCCTCACAACTTTCTTGACTTTCTAATAGTTATAAACAAGCTGCTCTAATATATGTTTTGGACACAGGCTGTCTAATACTTCACCTAAAAACCTGTTTTTATTAATGTGGCCTAAAGGCAGTAATTCTGCAAAATGCAGGATCACAATAAAGTAACAATAAGAAAACAACTGATCAAGGGCATAAAACTTACTGCACATTTGACAGAAAACTAATCATTTAAAAAATAAATGGCAAAATAAGTTTTGTTTTGTTTTTGTTTGTTTTTTTAAAGCCTGTCATGTCTGGCAGTTTTCGCAATCGGAATATGATCCGAATGCTCTGTGTACCAAACATATTTGCTTTCCAAGAATAGCTCTATAAATTTTTCAATAGACTACTCTTGTTAATGTTTGTATTTTAATTTTATTTTATTTATTTACGCCAGGCCTGACAGGTAGAAAGGAAAGGGTAGGAAGAAAGGGAGAGAAAAAGAGAAGAAACAAAAAAGAAAAAAAACAAAACAAACAGAGAAAAGAATAATCAAAGAACGATACACATACATACATACATACACACACTTCCACATATCTATACACATGCATATACATATACACACACACAATCCTGCTGTTACTTGCAATAATGTGTGTATGTGCCTCTGTCATGGAATGTACTCACCAATGGGGGCAAGAAACTGCAACCATGTCCCCCATGATCCAGAGGCAAACAGGGAAGGACCCAGGGGACCCGGCGTGTCAACTGCCCACTAGGAGCTCAGAAGACAGGAGGCCACACATCCCGATGGCAACTGAGCACACGCCCCAGAGGAGGAAGGAGGGAGACCCCAGACGGAACCCCCACGGTCAAACAGCAAGAGTCCAGAGAGCCAGAGGCAATGAGCAGCCAACACCCCCCCCCCCGCAGTCCAGCACCCCCCGCATGAGCTGAGAACGCGGTTCTTGTCTTCCCCATATCTCGCCCCTTTATCTCGTGTTGGGTTACGCTTCACTTCCTGTTGTTTTCCTGTGTGTTGTGCTCAGGTTTCCTTTTTAACTTGTTAGAGGTTAGTTCTCCTTGTGTTTTCCTTTAGTGTACCTTCCTCATGTGTAAGGCCAGTTTTCCCTCAGTATGCTTGCCTCCTCATGTGTCAAGTCTGCATTTGTGTCTTTGTTGTCACTTCCTGTTTTATTTTGACAGTCCCTTGTTCCCTGTGCTTTGTGTTTAGTTTTGCTTCCCCGTGTCATTAGTGTCATTTTGTTCACCTGTGCCTCGTCCTCCCCTGCTGTCTCTTTTTTCTTGATTAGCTAGTATCACAGAGACTGACCATTCTGTCTGTCTGGGAAGCATAATCAGCAGGGATGGGGGAACAGATGGCGACGTTCAAAGCCGCATTAACAAGGCCAGATATGCATTTAACACCTTGCGCCCCATTTGGTGCTCCAGAGCACCATCCCTTTAACAGCAATGTGAAGATGGTTCTCCTGTACAGCTCAGAGACCTGGAGAGTGACGAATACCAACACCAACAAACTCCAGACCTTTACCAATAGATGCCTGCAGCACATCTTAAACATCAGGTGGCCCGAGAAAATCTTCAATTCCAACTTCTGGGAGAAAACCAAGCAGGCTTCTGTCAGCCAAAACATCAGGAAGCAAAAGTGGGGCTGGATAGGACACACCTTGCGCAGACCAATGGATACCATTACCAGACAGGCACTTGAATGGAACCCGCAAGGGAAGAGGAAAGTTGGGAGGCCAAAGCAAACCTGGAGAAGATCGGCTGAGAGCGAAAGAAAAGGCTGCCGGAATGGTATGGTGTGGGCTGAGCTGACGGGAATTGCCCAAAAACGATTGCGCTTGAAGAGTGCTGTTGCAGCCCTTTCCTCCCAGAGGAGTTCACAGGAATAATAAATAAATAAATAGTGTGTGTGTATTTAATGTCTCAGTGGTGTTTCTTTGTTGTGTTGTCGTCTTTGTTCCCCCCAAGCTGTGTGTTGCCGTGTGTTTGGTTTTTTGTAATTTTGTCTTTTTTACAGCCTCGGTTGAGTTTAGGATTTTGTGTTTTGAGTTTTGTATCCCGTGAGAAGATTCCAGAATTAAAGCTGCCTCACAGTTTGTCTCGTGCATCCTGCGTTTGGGTCCACCCCCACACAGCCACATATGACACAGTGTTTGGATAGACGATCGCATAGGTAGTCAAATCTACTTTTACCATCCCAGGTTAAAAAGTGATGACAGTTCTGTCAGAGTCACTTTATAAGATTGTTATTCCACCTGCAGTGATTTATATCATGGCTGTTGTAGAAACTCACTTCCAAGTGCATACATCGAAAGTCAGGCGGAAAGTAATGAAGTGCAAATACTTTGTTCCTGTACTTAACTAGAATTTTCAGGTATTCCTGCATTTTTACACAAATACCTGTACTTTATACTCCTCACACCAGAACAGGCTCGTTACTTTAGGTTTAACACAATTGAGGGAAGTTATGAGATGTCACTGCGCACTTTCAAACATCAAAGCAGTTTCAGCCTAAATGGGGGAAACAATCACACATAAAAGACAATCCTACTGGTGTATTCATCACCAGGCTTATTTCAGACAAAGAGATGAAGGAGACAAAACCATATAATTTCTGCATCATTTATGGTGCTCTACTCAGGGGTTAAAGGTGCTCGGAATGATCAGGAATGCCGTTTGTGGTGCTGGTGTCCTTAAGTTGTGGTCGCGGTACTTTAGGATATAACTAGCGCTATAGAACGACCATAAAGGGAATATAAAGTGGCAGGTAATTTCAAATGCAGCCTTCCTAACAGCTCAACGAGTATCAGCTAACACACAGTCTGGAGTTTGTCCCGAAGTGTGTCTGCTTGCTACAGGTACAGTTATATAACTTGACTCGGAGAAAGATGTAAGAAAGACGGGCCAGCAGAGGAAGAAGAGAGACGTTATATTTCAAAGTAAAGACTGCTCAGTGACATCTGATGAACTGGAAATTTAAAGCTTACATGTGCTGTCCTCATTTTTAAATCTGATATTGCATCTGTATATGATGTTAAGGTCATCAGCTGATGGTTCTGCTGATGACCTTCTTGCAACTCGCAGACGCTACAGCAACTCTGTGGAGGCTGAAGCCACTTAAATAGTACACCTCATATGAGATTTGCCAATGGGATGTACAGAAGGTCATCAGCTGAACCATCAGCTGATGTGGACTATAGCATTGAGGTCACATTGAGCCCACGGTCTGCCTAAACTAATGATTTGTTCCATGACCGGAAAGTATACATCAAATTTATTGTAAAAGAAGGGGTTAATTCATAAATTAGTCAATGCTGGGTTATTTCAGTTCTCCTGGTTGTATTTGTTTACCAAGGTTTTAGAGTTTTCAGTAAAGGAATACTGTAATAGTACAATAGGGTATTTTTACACCATGGATTTAATGCTGTACTTAGATAAACGAACGGAATACTTGAATACTCCTTGACAGGAAATATTTACATGGATTTGCCATGAGCATATTTGACAAAAATAGGAACACACACACACACACACACACACACATATATACAAACACATTCAGCTGTGAAGGCATGTTTATGAATGATGGATTGCCTGGTAGAGGCAGAACAGAGGAAACGCTGAATATTCATAACGCCTTTTGAAGCGGACCTCCTTCAGCTACATCGGACATCAGTCATACAGTGAAGGTCAAAGTAGAAGCTGACTCATGACAAAATGACCAGATCCACCTCACCCCACCCACTCACACACGCAACCCTCAATCCCCACCAGTCCAACCTTCCACAGCATCCCCCCTGCCTCACTACGCTTGCCTGCTCAGCATGTGACGCATGCCATCTGTAGCAAGACAACGGCAAGCCGACACGCAATAATATGGGTTACACACACACACACACACACACACACACACACACACACACACACAAGGATGAGACAAGCCACAAGCCTGGATTCATGCTTTAGTGCACATGCCAGGAAACATTCCACCTACATGCATGCTTAAGAAAACAAACACACACATACACACAAGAAGTGACTTAAAGACTCGCAAACACATACACAGGAAGTAAAATCCACATGCACACAAACACACATGTCAAATCCCAACTGCTGCTTCATCACTCAGCCTCATCTCTCATTCGGGATTGGCTGATTCAGTTTGGCAAGTCATGTACCGTGAACCGTGATTGGCCGGCTCATGGGAGCGTGCTAATCTTGACACGCATTGAACCAGCTGGTAGATCCTCTGAATACCAACAAGGTGTGAGGTAGAGGGAGGACATGGAAAGCCTGTGTTTTCATATTATACCTAAATGAGTTTTGTCTTGCGTTGGCTTTCTTGGCTGGTTGATCATATTTATTCAGTAATTTAATACTTCTGCATCTTCTGCACTTCTCACAGATAGAATTTTTATGCACAGGTCTCTCTTTGAAAATTAAAACATTTTGTAAAACTCAAGTGGACTACCTGTTTAAAAAATGAATTACCCACTGGCTAAATTAGGAAGGAAAAGTCAATAAAATCTATGTTCATACTGTCCTGCTGCCAGGTTTCTGGGAACTGGAGTGTCCTGCTGAAATGTCACAGGAGATTTTTTTCAAGGAGCCTGTCAAGTGTTTGTTGAAAATTGACTGCCTCCCCCAAAAGAGGCGGAAAATAGAAACTGTAATTTTGCTGCACTCTCCCTATCCTCTGAATTCTGTCTGAGTCAGACTCAGCAGAAACGCTGCAATCATAGAAACAGATTACAGGGTAAAATCAGGGGCATCAGTCACAATCGTACTTGCCACAGTGCAAATGCATAGTGTTTGTCACATTGTGTGAACATATTTCACTCGTACTAAACCTCTCCCCCTTCCTGTCTCACACACACACACACACACACACACACACACACACACACTATGCACAACTAGATGTTTAGACTTTAAACTTTGCTGCCATCACTAGTCGACAGCAGAAATTGTTGGTTAAACCAGTTCTTCACATCTTACTGTATTCATGCTTTATGTACAGTTCCAAGATGTTACCCAGGCTGCACCCCTGACTGTCGTGGTCCTTGTGTTTTATTTTTTGTGCCACTTTGTGTTTCTAGTTTCTTTGATTTTTCGTGCCGCGTGTGTTCTGTTGTCCTTGCCATCCTGTTTAGTGTTGTTTTTCCAGTGTTTCCATGTTTCTTGTTCTCATTTCACTTCCTCTCTGTATCTTCCATCCTTGGATGATATTCTCATCCAATCACCTGTTACTGATTGCTTTTATCTGTGTCTCATTCCTCACCTGTGTCATTCCACCAACCACCTCTGTATGTATAATCCTTCTTATATATGTATAGGTGTGTGTCAGACTATGGAGCTTGTGAGTGCAGGGGGGGGGATGAGTGCCCTGATAGCCTGGAGTATGAAGAGGCTCTGCAGTCTCCTCTTCAATGGCACTGAGTTAAAGAAGGTGCGTGACGGGTGGGTGAGGTCCACAGTGATAGAGGTGTCGGAGGAAGACGAGAGAGGTACAGACGATCTTCACAGCTTCTCACTGGAGGGTCCTGCGGCAAGATGCTGTACAGGTGCCATACCACTCTGTGATACAGTTGGTCAGGATGGATGTTTTATAGGCTATTTTTTATTTTTTATCAGTCAACAAAGGTTTACTTTTTTTTTTCCATTTGTTTTTAAAAGCCCCTTGAACCTGTGCTGTATTTTAATCTAGAAAAGTTTAACGTAGGCTGTGTCAGTGTAAAATTGACCAGGGCAATGCAAAACCACATTAAGCGCAGGCATGTGAATGTTCATCTGCATGAATGGAAGGCTGCTGGTACTAACACTGCTAACATAGCAACACGCTGTTAATTAATCCATCATTAATTGTGTGTGCAATATTGTATACAGCACAAAGTGCCACACATTTCAATGGCATTTAAAGTACAACATTAATACTGAAGAATGTGAGATTAAAATGGCTCTTAAATATACTTACAATATCGATACAGTCCATGTTTAACCACCATCCACGAGATCATACCTGAATATGAGTGTTTCCTTAATTAAGGCTAGTCTGATCAGACCACTCAATTTTTTCCCCATTTAACTGACTTAGCAACATACTCACAGGAAGCACAGCTGCTATCAATTTTAAATAAGACTATAGACCCATTTTTATCATAATGTCATATCGTCAGTGTATGCTCATTCACTAAAGACTTGTGATTCATAATCAGATAAACCATTTACTCATCGAAACACCAAGATGGCTGAAAATGCTCATCTCAAAGCTTCATAACAGGATGTTACAAACCAATAGACAACATCACAGTTGCCATGTCCATCTTTTATATTGTCAATAGTATGACCAACACTAACATGACAGATCCCCCAAAGTGTATCTTTATAATCTCCTGCTGGTTGGCCGCAGCACAGGTCAGCGGTAGTTGGCACAGAAACACACTTTTTTCCACAGGATTTCTGAAGTAGCTTCATTAACAATCTGTTCACAGCAGCACGCACTGATTAGCTTTATGTTACATGACAGCTTGTCAAGATGAATGGCAACTCATTGCGTAGAAAGTTTACCAACTGAAAAAGACTGACGTATTTCACACTTTTCTTTTCCTTCGATTACTGAAGATACTTTATCAGTAGTGATTAACGGGTGGCTGTAGCTCAGGAGGTAGAGCAGGTCATCCACTGATCGGAAGGGCAGCGGGTCGATTCCTGGCTACCCCAGGCTGTGTGCCAATGTATCCTTGGGCAAGATACTTAACCCCAAGTTGCTCTCCGACACAACCGTTGGAGTGTGAATGTTAGATAATAAAAGCACTTAGCTTAGTTAACCATGGAATGTAATGGGTAAATGTGTTGTATAATGTATACTCTCAGAAGAGTAGAAAAGTGCTATATAAGAACTAGTCCATTTCCCATTAATATAACTAAATATGTGCATGATATCATTTGACACTCATGACTTCAATTTCTCTTTGAAATGTAGCCAGTATGTTGACTAAATGTGCAGACAATACAGATTTACAATGTTTTTCACCCTTTAAAATTTTAAAGGCAAAGTTAACTCAACAAACTGTGTGTGTGTGTGTGTGTGTGTGTGTGAGAGAGAGAGAGACAGACAGTAAGCCACATTAATACGACAGCACCTAACTCAGCACACCTGTTTTCCTCCAACAAATTCAATTTGACGCTTCCTCAGCAGAGCATGATGTTCTCAGGCGCGCTCGGTGGTGCCATCTGTGACAGAGCGTGGCACGTTTTCCTTGGCTCTGCCGTTCCCACAACTCGTCTTCTGAGGCCTTAGATGTACCACAGGCTCGGTCAAACATGCAGCAAGGAAAAGGGAGAGCCGAGGAGATGTCAGCGGATCTAATTTGACTTAGGGACACATTTCCTCCTGTGGGAAAAAAACAGAAACCAGCCTGCCAGTCTGTCAGTCGCCCGTAGCTCTGCTCGAACGCCTCTGAAGTGATGCAGTGTGTCTGCGGAATATTAGAAAGTCCTCTCTGCAAACTAGGCTGCAACCTCTCAGTTTCACCACATAGACTATTATACTGATTGAACTGAATATCAGCCCAGCCAGTATCTTTTACTGTTAGTATTATGGAAGTTGACAACACATGAAGACCTTTAAAATCCAACAAGTAAATCTGGCACTTTACAGTGTGGGTTTTCATTTATTCAGCTGTACAATTATGTTGCCTGTAATTAGGTCTAAATGCGCAATTACACCAATGGCTTGGATCACAAAGCTTCAAACTGTCATGGTCCTGGGTCTGTTTGCCCAGCATTTTTGAGTGTTTGGACATTGAAGCCTGGTTTGCTTAGTGTTTATATTACTGCTTATATATTTTACTATTAAGTATATTTAATCTTGTTTTCAGTTGCTTACATTATTTTTCCCTCAGTGTTCTTCCCTCCTGTGTGTATTAAGTTTATTTACGTGTGTTTTTTCCGTGCTTCCTGTTTTATTTTGCTAGTCTCATTAGTTACATTCAGTTTGCCTGTGTCTCGTTTTCCCCAGCTGTCTCCACTTCCCATAATTGCCGCCTGTGTCTCCCCTTGTCCTGTGTCAGAGCATCTGCTTATGTTTTCTACCTTCCCCTCGTGCCTCCCAGTTTCAGTACTGAGTTTATTCTCCCTTTAGGTTTCAAGTACTAATAGTTTTTGTTCCTTTGTACTCTGTGGTCCACGTTTGTTCAAACATGCCACCAGCCTTCAATAAATGGCCTTCCTTTTGCTCACCTCAGTCTGTCTGCATCCCTAAATTATATAAATCAGCTTAAATGGACAGTTCAGATTCCCTGATGATGAAATGTTTATGTATAAAATCTCAAATCTCAAAATCTCAAAAAGGGGTACATTTTTTAACCAAGCTAGCAACTTATGCATTAGCATGCTAGTATGCAAACTAGTGGTTACTAACTAAACCATTAGTTTGCATACTAGCATGCAAGTTGCTAGCTTAAGTATAAGAAGCTAGCATACTATCTTGACAGACAGAACAGTATTTTTCATCTTGGATTGTATATACTGTGATTTTTTTTTTTTTTAAACATGACGTGTGGTATGAATGTTGTACCAAGTGAAAGAAAAAAGTCTTGTTTTATTTTGTATGAATTACACGTTTGCATTTTAATTAAGACAATCAATGATAACACAGGTAAGCTGTCACTCTAAAAATGTGCTAAAATTGAATTTGTAAAAATTGAATTAAAAAAATTAAAGAATTTAAAAAACTTAAAAGTCATCTCTAACTAATAAGAAATTTTAATTATACTCATTCTTTGAATAGCAACTTTTCACACATAAACTCTGACCTATAGGTGCAAGTATAATAGCCCCTCTCACACTGCATCCAAGCCTGTTTCAGGGAGCTGTTTGAGAATGGCTCCACACAGGTAAAAGCAGAAGGTTGTGTGTATCATTCTTTAACTTTCTTTTGGTAGTATCTAAACATTTTTTTCCTTTATATCTCTCACTAGAAATTCTTTCTACCTATTATATTTATAAATTAAAATTACCTTAATTACTCCAAAGTAACTGAGACAACTCAACCTAAGCTGACATGTGTGTTACTGTTAGCTGAATCGCAAAGACTGGAGCTAAAGGGTTAAATAGCACTTTAATGTTTCCTCTACACAATACTAAAAAAAAAAAAAAAGAAAAGAAAAAGACAAAACTTTGTCCCGTAAGAGTATTCCAGGTAAACTAACTTTTAAAAAATGTAAATGCAAAATTTAAGAAAATTGTACTTACCTCTTCATGCTGTGACTTTGACCACACTTTGTAAACACAAAATTCATTCTAGTTTGACTTTAAGTGTTATTTAAATCAGCATCATTATGGACACAACTTATGTTTGGTTCACTGGTGGAATTACAAAATTCATAAAGTGGGCCGATTTCTTATTAAAATACGCAAAGACTGGTTACAATACGTTGATTCTAGTTATTTTATTAGTTGATTAACTCTGAGATTCAAACACACAGCCATAAACATAACACGGAGTCCAAGGTGTGTTTTTAACAATAAAAATGAGCAATGTTTGAGAAAATAAATATTAAGCATCTGTCCATCCTGAATCTTTATTCACAAACATCATGAGGTGTAACATCACCTGTCATCATGACTGTGCTGGATTTAACAACTTGGACTTAGTAAAAATAGTTTATGTGCTGTTTGTGCAGTGATTGGTTTTTGTATGATCTTTAAAACAAAAAAAAAGGGCCATAAACAAACTTCTCATCAAGTTTATCATTTGCTTTATAAGCATTCTGTTAGGAAGCAAAACTCTTTGATTCTTCAGGATCAGGCGCTGTTTTGAGGTGTTAATTTTTCATTTTCAATCTCATTCAGGAACTTTTAAAAATTATAAAGCGGCCCGGAAGCATATTAAATTAGACTTGTGGCAAATAGAGAAACAAAGGGACAATCACCTTTGTTATGCTGTTATGAGAAGTATGTTTTCAAAGAGTTTGCAAATTACCCTCTTAGCAGCAAAATGGAGCCTCTATTATCTCCATTTAGTGTGTTGTATGCTCCATTTCAGACAAAGAGAAGGAGGGAACAGAGATTGAGAGAGCGAGGGAGGGAGGAGACAGAAAAGGAGAGATTAAACGGACCATTAGACCAAAATGACTCCTGTGAAGAGGGATCAGAAAACAAACAGGGCTTTAGAGAGCTGCTGGCAGCGTAAGCAGAGGCAATTACCATCATTATTATTGTGATCATGTTTACAGTGATTATTTTCTGCCTGTTTACTGCCTCACCATGATACAGCACGACTGATGAGGGAGGGATGTGCAGTAAATTTGGGGCAACACTTAGAGATCCATTCAGAGCTGAAACGGGACACATCACTCTGAATCATTCAACTGGTTACAGAGCGGGAGGAACAATAATGTGAAAGAGCCAAGAGTGAATGAATGTTTCTTTAATGTTTCCACTTTGATCAGGTTAGAATTTGATAGCTTTGTTGCTCAGGCTTGTCCGTCTGTAGTAGTTACTTTTGATGCGATGCTGTTTTCATGTGCAGAAAAATATAGTCAATAAGTGAGTGAACTTTATTTCAAAACCAGAGGTGGTAGTGCCGTATCATAACACGTAAAATTCGACATTCTTTTTGAGCGTTTGAGATTTAATTTATCCTCAGGTATGTCATCGTGAAATTCTGCCTCAGGGCCATCAGAACGGGAAAGTGCTGCATTCTTGGAAAATAGGGCCATCAGAGGAGAACAGCTACACTAATGTGCTACCATTTAGTCTTCCTGTTAACTCATTTCTGTATGTGCAGATGAATACATAGAATGTGCAAGGAAGCAATACTGGGTGCTTTCTGCTTTCCGTTTCTGTAGTCAGGTAAAAGTGACCAGTTACATCTGAACAAGCTTTGGTTGGATGTAGGTAAAACACATTATCAGCTTGAGACAAATTTTGAGGAGGTCTCGGCTTGGATATTCTGTAGCTTCCAAGGAATCAGACTTTCTTGTAATTTTGTTTAAAAAAAACGTTCTTGAGCAATAGTTCTTGAGGCTTTTTAAAGGTCTTCCAAAGCTTCTATTTTGACATTGGCTGCTTTTTCAGTCATTTTCAGTCCAGTCCTTGTACCTGACCATTTTCAGAAAAATGTTTTTTTGAATGAATCATTTAAGCATTAAAAGGGGACCTAATTCAAGGGATGAACCTGTATTGTGTTTACACAAAACAGACAACTTAACAGAGAACAGGCATGCTATTACTAGCAGACTGTGACAAAAACACATATCTTAATTCCCATTTCTTCAGTTTAATCCATAAACAAACACCAAAGATAACACAGTCTGACAGGCATAAAATAGCTATTATCTGGAAACTTGAGCTTTTTCACCATGATGCGTAGTGTGTCCTGAAAGAAGATGAGGAAACTGGACAAATGGAGGACACAAGAAGAAGTGGCAAGCCTAAAAAAGGAAAGACTTGACACAGGATCTGAGAGATACATCTGGCCCTCACTGAGCCTCATCAGCAATGGTCAGAGTGGAACGGTGGCTGTCAAGAAGCCAGTCTGAAGGAAGGGAAACCGGGAGACAAGGCTGAGGAATGCCACATTTACACAAGAACTGGACTGAAAATCAGTGGCAACAGGTCTGATGGAGTGATGAATCCGAATTTGAAACTTTTGGTTCAAGTCATTGTCAATCGGTATGGAGGAGGTCAGGAGAGCGGTGCAACAGTGAGTGTCTGCAGCCATCTGTTAAAATATGGTGGAGGCTCTATCATGGTTTTTGGCTGCATTTTAGCCACTGGTGTTTTGATCCACCATGCAATACCATCTGGGAAGTATTTGATGGACAAAGGTTTGATTGTGATCCCAGACACACTGCCACTGCAGTAAAAGCATAACTGGACAGAAACACGTACAAGGGAACATTATCGTTCATAGTCTAGCCTCTCCAGAGGCAACAGACAGCCAACACCCAAAGAAGAGCTTTGAAAGTCCTTCAAAAAGCCAGGAGAACTATTCCTGAAGACTACTTAAAGAAATTAGAAGAAAACCTACCTAAGAGAGTTCAGGCTGTGCTGAAGCATAAAGGTGGTCATGCCAAATATTGACTGCCATGCATGTTGGAACTTTACAAACTGTTTTTGTCCTTTATTTCCATGTGTGTTTGCACATACATCACCTCACCTGTTTCTCATTTTCCAAGCAAAGCGTAAACAAGCAGGGGTATCACAAGACTTTTGCACGGTGCTGTACAAGCAATCTGCCACACATGTTACAATGTTACAGTGGAATGTCATGCCATATAGAGTCATCAGGCTTATAAATCCAGTAAATTAATGCAGAAAGTTTTCTGTTTGTGTGGTGGCACTGTGGTATGATGGCTCACATTAAGAAAGGCACTAGTGAAAACTGGGAACACATAATAAAAATATAAAATAATTATATTTGCAGAAAATTATTTGGTAACTACATGCATGCACATGCATAAGGTGAATAAATAAGAGTGATATAAGACATAGCGTGAGATAAATCATACACAATAAAAGAACACAAGTAGAAGACAACTGCTTGCATATAAATAAGTAATTATAGAGAACAATGGCAAGCAGACAAAGCCGTAAAAATGACATGTTTGTATTTAATTTCTGAGATTTCACACTTTAAAACTCATTTGAATCCTTTTATTCAAAGATGTGACATTTCATTTGTCATTCCCCGGCTGTTAAAAGTGCAGCTCTGCCCCTCAGCTATCTGCGGATGATGACCTCATCAGCCAAAGGTGAAAAATATTTCCACAGCAGGCAATTAGCTCCTTAATGAGAATGAACCGCCGAGCTGCATTAGCTGTAGTCATGGCGACGGCAGCCATCACTGCATCAGGGGCAGAAGTAGCGGTGGGTTGCAACCACACACACATGTCAAAGATGGATCTGTATTGCCCTGCCATGGTGATGTTGACAAATGAGTGTCTTTAACTGGGCAGCCTATTAACCTGCCTGCATTGTCCGCCTCTGAATACAAGCCCTCAGGCTTGATTTCATCTGGTTTGTCTTGATGTATGGTGGGAGGCTGAAGTATGTCCATTCTGGTCGATGTTTTATTTTTTTCTGCTCTGAATGACTTAATTAACCTTTTTTGTGCAAAGTGATAATAGCGGCTCAGGGACCTTTTGCTACTTCTCCTCCATCTCCCATTTCCTGGCGTCTCTTATTCCTCTGTTTTAACATTCGCTCTGTTTCTGTCTGATGCTCTCCTTCTCCGTCTCCTCTCCTTCTCCCTTTTTTTTTTTAATCTACTCCACCACTCCATCCCCCACCCATTTCCCTTAGTGGTCTTTCTCTGTACAGCCTGATTGCTCATAATCACTCACAGTCTGTTTCTGTGACTAATAGGCCTATTAGAGTGGGATTGAGGCCGTATGGTCGCCAGGCAGCTGCAGTCACGGTTTCCAGTATTCACTTCCTTCTTTCCACACATGCTTCTGTGTCTCATTTGTGTGATTTAAAAGAGAATTTGGAGCTCAGTAGGTTGGGTATAACACTAACAGGCCAGGATTCACAGTTTGACTGGTGCCAGCGGACCCAGTGACCCAAAAAGTGGGTGAATTTTTAGTGCACCTTTTGTTGTGTGTCGATGGGATAACGACTGTGGGAGGAGTGCAAGACGCAAGGGAAGAGCTTCCTTTTTTATTTACCTGTGATGTATGAAAGTCAGAAAACACCGCTGAGCGGGTGCCAACGCTCGGCTGTTTTGGATTGGAAATGGGAGAAGGGGGAGGGGTGGGGGTCAAAGTGCTGTTATAGTAAAGTCAGTGAACAAGTGTGTGATGTTTTATGGGTCTAGCTTGAACAGTACACATCTATGGTGTGAATTTGAAGATCCTAGGTGAGATTGTTCTCAAGTTATCGCTTTCACAAGGTTTTCAGACAACCTGACCTCTGACCTTTACCCTTGAGGTCAAGGTCGCTGTGATTCAAAGTCATCCAAGATTTTTAGCATATGCATTTATGGTGTGACTTTGAACAGGTGGCATTATATTCGATTTACGGCCAGTGTTAAAGTTTCTGTGGAACAGATGACGCCACCGATGCCGCCTACACCAAGGCTATGGCAATACCTCCTAATACCTAATAACAAACTGTACCATTTCCCATTGCACTAAATTACATTAATTGATTATTTAGTCCTTTCAATCTATTATTTCTGATAGTGTAATGGGAAAACATTTTATTATGTCATCCAATAATTCCATTATGTGTAATTTATCACCCACAGGACAGGTGTTACTAATGCTTTTATTTTTGAAAAGGACATGGAAATAGCAGTAGACCATATCTATAGGGGTAAACTTCATCGTGCAGCATTAATATTTAGTGGCTAGTGTTTTGGGGGAAAACACAACAGCATGCATGGACTAACTCCTGCTCTGAGGCCTGTGCCATTCTCAGATGTGATGGTGGGACTGTTTGCATTGCATGATAAGTCTTCTGCATGAAGGGAATCTGGGGAAAACTCAACATGAATATTCTACACAGATGGAAAGGTATGGTAAAGAAACAGCTGACACACAATTTTCTTGATGATGAATTTTCTTCGGGGTTTTCATTAGTTGTCAGTTATAATCATCAAAATTAAAAGAAATAAACATTTGAAATATATCAGTCTGTGTGTAATGAATGAATATAATGTACAAGTTTCACTTTTTGAATGGAATTACTGAAATAAATCAACTTTTTCATGATATTCTAATTTTATGACCAGCACCTGTAAATGAAAAGCAGTGTTCATTTAACTCTTGTGGTTTAGATTGAATGTTTCTTTTAAAACAAAGTGATTAATTCAATTCAGTTTTATTTATATTGCACCAAATCACAACAAACAGTCACCTCAAGGCCCTTTATCTATAAAACAGCACCAGTTCAAGTAAGTAAACCTCATGTCAAAAGAGATGAAGTTTTTATTTTATTTAGTAATTTATTTTATTGCTATTTTATTTTTATTCATGTAATTCCAGACTGACTGAGATCATGGCTATGCTGAGGCCATACAATGTGTTGCATGACTCTTCTGAAGATAGCACTTTAGGAGAACACTGTGATGCTTTTTGCACGAGGACATGATAAGAATCTAATGTGCCTTAAACCTTTGTGCATCACTGTAATTGTGTAAGCCTGTATAAATACAGGCATATGAGGTAACAGATGAGATATGGTGTGATATACTGACATTGGTGATAAAAAATGGATTAGAATTAAACATGTGCAAGAGCTGCTGCACATGTTCTTTTTCTCCACTGGACAGATAAGTACAACTCATGGTAAAATGCCAGCTTGCTTTCAAGTGTGTGTGTGTGTGTGTGTGTGTGTGTATGTGTGTGTGCCTGTGTGCGTGTGTGGCGGCAGGGGTCTGAGCATCTCGGCCGCCTAAACACTTCCCCACACATCACATCAGCACGCTAAGTTCTTACATAACCAGTGCCCTGGGGAGCTTTGCCTCCATGACCAAGACCAGAGAAGAGGAGAGGCAGAGAATTAAAGGGTGGAATAAGACTCACAAATGAGCAACTAAAGAGAAAGTGACAGAAAGAAATGGAGAGGGAAGAGAGGATGAGAAAGGAAGGAGGAATGACAGATCGGGGAAAGGAAAAATAAACTAGACAGAAGGAGTAAAGGAAAACTGAGGAGAAATATGGGGCAATTATATGCAAAAGAAAAAACAAAACAAATAAATGGCAGCGAGCAAGAGAGTCCGAAGAGCAGGGATGACAGTTTAGGAGGTCGGCCCTGCTGTGGAGCAAAGCAGAGGAGCAGTTTAGGGGGTCAATCCAAATGCAGGGCAAAGCAGAGGGACAGTTCAGGGGGTCAACCTGAGGGCAACGCAGGGTGAAGGGACTTCTCTGGAGGTCACATTAGGGGTCAACAGTGGAGGGTACCAACGACAAAGGAGGCGGGATCCTTCCGGAGGCTCTGCAGGGGCCGGCACTGATGATGAAGTCCCTTGGGAGACCGAGTAGCAAGCTGGGCCGGAGGTATCTACAGTGGAGGACAGGCAAGTGGGATTGGCTCGGGAAAAACAGGATCCTATAGCTCAGACAAACCAGGACCCGATGGTTCAGGGCTCACTGGCTGCTCAGGTTAGACCAACTTGGGATTCTCAGGACTCTCAGAATGTTAAAGGTCTGCCAGCTCAGGACATTCAGGTGGTGATCTCTAGAGATGCTTGCTGGGAAACAAAGGTAGCTGGCTCCTCATCTTCAGCCCATATCCGTGGCAGTTATGAAGCAGGACCAGATGTGGAGCTGACTGGCCTGGAACAAGCCAGAGCACGTTTGGGTCAGGCAGCGAGGCCTCCATCATACAGACAGAACTGAAGCAGTTGTGGAAATTGGAAAAATATGCCCTCCATGGCTGAAAGTCCCACAGAAACAGTCTCAATATTGGTAGATTGATAAATGCTGGAGGAAATCCTCAGAAGTCTTGAAAACTCCTCTTCTAATTCCTGGTTGCTGGGTCAATTTTGTAGGTCTGAGCGTACTGTCACAAGGGGAGCTGGAAAAGGACCCAAATGCAGGATTCAGAGATATGCAGGTATAACAAAAAAAAAAAAAAGGATTTTATTAGGTTCATGGCAGAAGTCCAAGGAGTTACAAAGTCCACAGAAAAAAGCAGGACATAAATCCAAGAACTTCAGGATTATAGAGAACACACAAAGGCAGGTTAAAAGACATTCAAAGGACAAAGGGAAATGGGGCTATAAATGCTACACATGAGATAACATCAAGTAGAAAACATCAAGGTAACAAGACACAGCTGAAACTAATTGCAAGGCGTAAGAGACAAATGAGTAACAAAATGAAACAGGAAGTTACTAAATGAGGAATCACATAAGAAACAGGAAGGTACTGGGGAGGCAAGAAAAATCAAATACTAATAATAACCCAAGAACACAAGACTCAAGTCCTCAAAACATAAAAGTTCCAACAAAACACAAAACCTCAAACAGAAGCTAAACAAGGAAGCATAAACTAAAACTCATCCAAAGAGATGGAAAGTACAAGAAAAGGAAAAAGACGGGAAGGACATGCATGGAGAAAGCAAAACTGGGATGAACAGAATAAAATGGGAGAAAAAGCAATGACTGCAGGGAAGGGAGTAAAAATGGACAGATAACGATAAAAGGAAAGAAAGAGGAAGTAAATGGATTAAAATAGGTGAAAAAAGAGAGCAAGATGGAGAGGTGAGAAGGAAGTGTTAATCGCCTCCATTCTGACCTGACATGACCTGACCCAAGTCCACAGCAGCAGTCTGAACGTTGCCGCTGAGGGGTTTAAACTCTGGCTATACATACACATACACACACACACACACAAATACACACAAACTCACACTTAAACAAGCAGAAGAGGGCAGACCACTGCTGCAGGTCACAACCCAGCTACGATACCAATGTCAGCACTGTTCATAAAGCCCAGGGGAAGGGGGGGACAGAAATGAGATATTGAGACATCAATTTAAAAAATAAGTACAGTAACAAAATCAGGATGAGGAGAGGAGACCAAACCAATTACTGCCCTGGTAATCTATTTAAATAATTCCCTTTTGAAATTGACCTAAAATATGAAACATTAAGCAACACAGAAACTATGCGGGCATGTTTGGTTTCTTCTACATAGTAGACCTAAGATCATAAACAAAAGAATACTGAGAACTTTTCCCTGTGTGTCACCAGCATATTAATATGTGGTGTTAATGCCTGTTGACCTATTGTTGAGCTGTCAATTCTGGTACAGCAAAATTGAGTTTGACATGAGCATATTATCATCCTTTCCAGAGGTAAAATCAATATTTCTTGGCCTCTCCTAAATAACATGTCTTCCATCTAAATGATGTTTTTAGTCGTTTGTTTCTACTGTCTGAAATCACCCCGTTAGAGTTTCTCAAAGAGGGACTGTTTTTAAGCTTGGATTCAACATATAGTATAAAATTGGTCCTTTCACAACACTGAGATTATGTTTATGTTTTATAGGTTATGTTATATGTTATATTTTATTTTGATTCCAACAGTTTAAATCCCAGTAACAACATAAACAACTTATTGAGGTTTTTTTTCCTCAGGGAGGACAGTGAGAACAAGGAGTTAATGGTGGGTGTGGGTAATATAACTGTACAAATATGAGACCAACCAGGAGATTGTGGTTCGAATTCTATTTAGAACTTCATTTGCTCATTACTTTGTTTTCACTCACTTTTTACTTACACTTCCACATCCATAAAATACCTAACTAGCTTTGGGGTTGTAGTTTGGTTTAAATGCCTTTGATTTAAAAGGTCTCCACCCTTTAGAACATGTTGAAAAATGATCCTTAACCAGTGTGATTAAATGTGACTAACTGGGAGTGAAACTTGTATGACCCAGTCCCCTCCCTGCAACTTGCGTGTGAGTCTCCATTTTTGTTATGGTTGTAAGTAGCAGAGTTTTATAGCAGCCTATGAAAGGAATTCGTAGAAGAGAGGGCTGGTCAGCGAGGTATGATGAGCAATGGTTCCAAAAGCCCTGCTTTCATAGTCATACTGTGAGATGTGGGAGTCCAGATTAAATCCTGAATATCCTGAGACAATCTGGGGACTCCTTCTCACGCCAAGTTCCTGCAGTAGCAAAGCAGCTATTCAAGTCAATTCAATTTTATTTATATAGCGCCAAATCACAGCAAACCATCACCTCAAAGCACTTTATATTTTGAGGTAAAGATCCTACAATAATTACAGAGAAGACCCAACAGTTAAAACAACCCCCTATGAGCAAGCATTTGGCAACAGTGGGAAGGAAAAACTCCCTTTTAACAGGACGAAACCTCCGGCAGAACCAGGCTCAGGGAGGGGCAGTCATCTGCCGTGACTGGTTGGAGCCGAGGGGAGGAGACAGGAGAGACAATAACCATCAAAATACGAATCTGACAGAATCATAGACAAAACAGATTTTCCCATCCAACGTGATGTAATATCTTCATCTGTTATATTAAGAAATGATTTTAAAGTAACCCATCGGATCCATTTACACACTTGCTGTTTGGCCTGCGTCCAAACTTACGAGCAGCATTTATTTAACTCTATTAACAAGCTCTGAGATATTCTGCAGGGTAATAAACAAGCAGGACCAAAACTACAATTTTCTTGGCAGAAGTGATATCATCACATGGACAAAGAGTCCCAGGCAATATCTGATTTCATATCATAGTATTAAAAACCTATTATTATATTTCCCAGCAGTAGTAAACAGAATTCTGTGCATGAAAATGTCAATAATGCAACTTTGAGCTCATTACGTCCTCTGAGATCAAACACAAAGTTCACTCCTTTTCTTTGAGGAGTTCCCCTGCTACATTTGTCAGCATCTTCTGCAGAGCTGTCAACAGTCAGCACAGGTGGAGGCGGTAGACGGGCAGATTCACAGACTAAACCCAACAGCACAAACCTCTTAATTGCTGAATAATTTATGGAGTGTTTATAAAAAGAAGCAGGAGTCTGTTATCAACGGGAGCCCCTGGTAATGAGGCCAGGCAGGAGTGTGAGCAGATGGGAGGATTCTCGCACGATAACTGCGTGTGATGCAAACTCACTAATGACTTACTGTAAAGACAGTGTGACGTGTGCCTCAGTCAGTGTGTGAGTCTGAATTCATCACTTATGCAGGCAAGTGTGACATCTGCAGAAGAGAAGTTTGAAAAATAAAAGTGGACAGTGAGCTTACATTTACTTCAACACATTTACACCACTCAAACACACTCTTAACACATAAAGCAACAACTAATTACAAAAAGGCCCCAGACCTTCTATTTAAAGCCAACTATGATATCAAACCTAGTTCATTCAGTGTTTTTTGTGGTCTTTTTCTTTCACTTTGCATCACTTCATTGTCTCCTTGAATCTCTTTGTAGGTGTTTTGCCGATCTTCGTTTGCCTTTTGTCGTTTAGCCATTTTCACACATGCAGAGCAGCTCTGAAGGAAGTGCATGCGAGGATGTTCAGTGCAGCCAGGTCAAGCAATAAGTGGCCTTCAGCCTGTGAGCTTCCTAATATAAACTGCATCCATGTGAGAAAAGCAGACTCTATTTCCAGTAATGAGAACATATTTGTTGGAGACTCTGCTGAGGGCTACATGTGAGAAAGGAAAGACTTTGTGGAGTTCATGTGTTAAAACAGCTTTTGTTGTCAGTTTATCAGGCATTAGGAATCCTTTTACAGTCAGTCTCTCTTCTTAATTTCTTTTTTTTTTTTTGGTCCATTGTCTTCATTGTGAATCACTGTGTTATCGTGTGGTCTCTTGAAGGCCTCATTGTGGTCATTTTGCGTGTGCTTGTGGTGAATTTTGGGGCATTTTCTAACTTTTTCTATTCTTTTTTTGACTTTTTTTTTTTTGATTAACTCTCCAGCAAGAAGGCTCCCTGACCACTTCAGCCCCTAAGCCAGTGTACCCATAAATGAGTAATTCGCCCATCACAAACCACGCACACATTCCTGGTGACTTACTAACTTCAACCATAATTAGTAACGGTCTATTCCTAACCCTACCCTTAGAACATGTCTTCTCCAAATAGTATTTATGCTGAAAACTGCAATTCCTCCAATGGCCAATTAAGGCTGGCTCCAAAAGCGAGTCAGTCCCCACAGACTGCCATGTTAGAACACCCAACCTTAGTAAAGAAATTAGCAAGGTTTTTGCAGTTCAGTTTTACCCCCTCTGTGACTACCATGTTTATTTTATTTAAACCGGCCTGTTTGAATTTTGACAAATATTAAGGCCTTCTGTTGGGTAGAGACTGTCAAAGAACTTTCTACTTCAGTTCTTTTAAGTGAAATTGTATTTTATTATTGTATTACTTAACACTAATTAATAGATATGTGTGTCTGGTCATTGCCACGATAGTTTTTGGAGGCAGCTTCATAACTGTATATAAAAGATGGACACAGCCACTGTGATTTGGATTTCTGGACTTCATATTTTGAAGCCTCAATGTTTTGGTTATTCCCATCTAGTTTTTTTTTTGGAGCCAAAAGTGACCATATTTGGATGAGATAATAGTTAATAATAAATAAGGCTAACCAGCTTGGTTACGCCTTATTCACCTTGGCCTAGAGACCAGCCTGTGACCATCTGGCACCCACCGGTCTAGAGAAAAGTTTGTATCCCAAAACTAGTTAGTGAGAGGTTGTAGGAGGTTGCTGATAGTTGCTGGAATGAAACTGATCACAAAGAGGTGTACGGTGCTGCATCAAAAACCTCCTCGTAATTGCTTTGGTCACTCGCCATGGTCACTTGTAGTTTGTATATAAGATGCCGATTTGTCTGCAAGCATTTGCCAACTATTCATCAAGCAGCTGTCAAAATTCGGTTTCAGTTCCATACAGTTTTATTTATATGGCACCAAATCACAACAAACCATTGCCTCAAGGCACCTTATATTATAAGGTAACGATAATAATACAGTAATTACAATTGCAAAATTTGAAAAGTATTGTGCAAGCTAGAAACCAGATTTTTTAATCCAATATGAAAATCTCATTCTTGATGATCCGCATGCTTGTTATGGCAAAGATTTTATGCCAGATGCCCTTCTTGATGCAACCCCCCACATTTATCTGGGCTTGGGACCAGTACTAAGAGGATATTGGCTTGTGGCCTCCCAGTGGCTCGTTCGTTGAGGCTTCAAAATGTGAGGTCCAAAAGTCCAAATCACAGTGACTATGTCCATCTTTTATGTACAGTCTATATTTATCTTAAAGCTTTTATGACTCACCTTATGAGGGCTTTAATCTTAAAAAAGAGACAACCTCATAATGTGATTGTGTAAACCACACACCCACAAGACACACACACACACACATAGGCAGCTGTTCCTCTGTCTCTCCTGTGAGAAATCATATGTGTCTTTATGTCCACCTATGAGGTTTTGTTAACAACACATCTGAAGAACAAAGACAAAAACACAGACATAAACTTCTCTTTTCAGATAGCAGTATATACACTCACACCCTCACACACACTTTGTCTTACAGACAGATACATGCATTAACCAATTCCCTCAATCGTGCTAAACACAACTCAGAGTGGCACCTGGAGCTAAGTGGTAATTAGCTCTGGAAGGCTCTGACCTGGACCCACAGCACGGACTATTTTTTTTTTAAGAGTAATTCAAAGAAGATGTGCGGCTAATTACCCAGGCACTGAGGGGAAACCTGAGGCAAAGAGACAGAACTTCGAGGAAAGAGAGGAGAAAGCAGATGAAAGGTAATTTCTCTGCCACCACGCCAAACCGTCAGCATGTCAGGAGGAGGATTTTTTTTCCCCAATTGTTTTATTTTTTATTTTATTTTTTTATAATGTGTAATTTGTTAAATTATGTGAACAACACCATGATGGGCAAATAAACATGTCACTCAAAATCATTTCTTTAGGAATTTGGGACATTTATGTAAATGAATGTTTTCCAGCGTTCTGTCAATAAATGGGGATAATTATGAAAGCATAAATTAAATTGTGCAGGAGTGTCATTCTGTTTGCAGCTACAATCAAATGCAAGTGATGTGGAGGTATTTGAAATGAAACAATCTTGCTACAAATCAAAGCAAAGCTCCAGAACCACTAAATACATTTTAAAACCTGAAAGAGTAAACAGCGTCCTTGTCTTTGGGCTCAGTTATCAATTAAATATGTAAGTTATGTATTTCAAAACTTTTTTATTTCTCTGAGCAACTTTTTTCTGTGAGGGGGAGCTTGCGTGCCCTGCAGGATTTTAATCCATGACAGCATAGTGTGTTACTAATGGTCATCTTTGAGACTGTGGTCCCAGCTCTCTTCAGGTCATTGCCCAGGTCCCCCTGTGTAGTTCTGGGGTGATTCCTGACCTCTCTCAGAATCATCCTTACCTCACGAGGTGAGATCTTGCATGGAGCCCCAGACCGAGGAAGACTGACAGTCATCTTGTGTTTCTTCCATTTTCTAATAATTGCGCCAACAGTTGTTGCCTTCTCACCAAGCTGCTTGCCTATTGTCCTGTAGCCTTGTGCAGGTCTACAATTTTGTCACTGGTGTCCTTGGACAGCTCTTTGGTCTTGGCCTGGTGGAGTGTGATTGAGTGTGCGGACAGGTGTCTTTTATACAAGTAACAGGTTCAAACAGGTGCAATTAATACAGGTAATTAATGCAGAATAGAAGTTCTTCTTAAAGAAAAACTAATAGGGAAATTAAAATTCCAGTAGCACCTTTACATTAGAAGCACAAGCAAGCACAACAGTAGTCAGAAATATACAACCAATAAATAAATAGATAAATAATAAACAAAGATGCAACAAAGACAACAGAGACAAAAGATGATATAAAATGTCAAACAGATGATGTGGTATTGCTCCTTGATATTGCCCATTGTCCAGTATTGCTTTATGCTACACTTTGTCCAGCCTGGATGTGCTGGTCCCCCCAGCACACCATAGTGTAGTAACAGGACACTCACTGTTATCAGTCTAATAAAACATTTTCAGGAGTTTCCTGCAGATGTTAAAAAACTGCAGCCTCCTCAAAAAGTACAGCCTGCTCTGCCCCTTCCTGTACAGGTGAGCCATGTTGCACTTCCAGTCCAGCTTGCTGTCGAGCCACAATCCAAAGTACTTGTAGGAGTCTACGGCCTATACCGCAACTCCCTCAATTAAAACTGGTCGTGACCTTGGCCTGCACTTCCTAAAGTCAATAACCAGCTCCTTGGTCAATGAGGTGTTGAGCTGCAGGTGGTTCCCGTGGTACCAGACAGCAAAGTCCCTCACCAGGCTCCTGTACTCCTCTTCTCTGTCATCCCTGATACACAATGGCTGTGTCATCAGCAAATTTCTGAATGCATCACAGCTCACATTCAGAGTTGTAATAGAAGTCTGCAGTGTACAGGGTGAAGAGAAGAGGGCTGGCACCATCCCCTGCTGCTGGGCTGACTGAACCGGTTAAAAAAGTTGTTCAAAAAGTTCAAATTTTATAATCTTTGAAAGTTAAAGCCCATCATTGCACAGCAGTGGGTTGTGCTATGCCTCAATAAATAGGTTGTTTTTTCAGGGGACTAATAATACTGACCCTGGTCATTTTGGGGGGGGGGGTTCTGAAATTATTCTGTTATTGTGTGCAAATAGAAATAACTTATACTTTCTAAAGAAATTTAGTATGTTTGGAAACATTGAAAGCACGGAAATTTTTGACAAAAACTTGAAATTTCACAAGGGGGCTAATCATTTTGTACTGATCTGTATTATTATTTATTATTATTTTATTATTATTATTATTATTATTATTATTATTATTATTATTATTATTATTATTATTATTATTATTATCCATCCATCCGTTTTCTTCTGCTTATAAAATGCAGAGTTGTGGGGTTGCTGTCGTAGGGCAAGAGGCAGCATACACACTGGACAGACTGACAGTCTGTCACAGGGCTAACACAGAGAGACAGACAACCATTCACACTGATTCACACCAATTAACCTAACCCCACTAACTGCCTGTCTTTGGGCTGTGGGACGAAGCCGGGATACCCGGAGAAATCCCACCCAGACACGGGGAGAACTCCACACAGAAAGACCTCGGCCAGATGGTGGATTCAAATCCAGGAGGCGACAGTGCTAACCACCATGCCACCATGCTGCCAAACCTATATGTATATCAAAGCAACATTTTCTAGTGTGAAATTAGAACACTTTGAAAAAACAACGAATTGTAGCTTAAAATACTTTTAGAAAGAAATACGTGATACATCTCCACCTTGTTTTTCAGGGAAAAGAAATAATCAAATGAATTCTTATAAATAATAATGAAATCATAAATATTACAACAGTCTGAGGAAATGTATTACTCTCATGCATATGTTCATTAGCGATTCTTATTCAGACATTCATTTACATTTTTGCATTTATTTTCCCACTTTCTGCAATCATGCAATAATTAGGTCATTGAAATTTCAGTAGGATGCAGTTTACTGTAAACTACAGTAAGGTGAATCTTAGATCTGCCAAAACCATTTTGAGGTTTCTGCACACATAAAACCTGGGTTAAAATGATTGGTTCCTTTAAAAAAAGACTCTTTCTAAAAGTCTATAAAAACTAAAAACTAGTCATGCATGAACACAGTGGTCCTCACATTGCCTAAGCGCACAGCATCCTGATCCCAAAAATCCCTCATGGTAACTCGATTTGGAATAATGAGATTTTCAAATTATGACAGGGATAAAAGACAGCAGGGTGATGAGAAAAATAAAGGGTGAAAGGCAGGTATGTCCTCCAGACTCATTCAGAATATCCTGCTGTGAGAGACAGCCGCTGTGTAGATAAGGGAAAATGATGATCATTACGGGAGGAGGGAGACAGGAGGGCGCGGTGTCAGACACATTTCCTCTGTCAGCGATCAGCTCATTAATCTTCTGGTGACCTTCAGAGGACTAGTCCCTCCAACGGAGAGGAGGAGAATGAGCAGGAAAGCAGGGAGAGGAGAACTTGTATGCCTTTGGTAGCACTCGGGCTAAGGTGCATAACCTGATGACATGGGTTCAAATCCTGCTTGTGACCTTTTGCAAATGTCCTGTACCTGTCAGTTTTCTACCATCACACATGTGTATTGCAACGGTTTTTTTTGGTTTTTTTGTTTTTTTTTAAAAAGCACTTAGGTTTGATTTAAAGGACCAGCTAACACTGACTGTCATTCATCATCTGTTTTAGGTAATTATCATGATAATTAGTTACTTAATTCAACATTAATGAATGTCTTAAAATAGCAAAACTAGTAGGTGCAGGTTTGAAAGAAACAAATTGAAAGAAAAGGAACAGGAATAAGCACAGGAAAGGAGGAACGGAAAGGGAGATTAGAGGAGAAAGGAGATTAAAAGATGATAAACTGAAAAGACGGAAGAGTAATGATAAAAGTAATGTGGTTAAGAACATGTGAACGAAAGACAGAAATAAGGAAAAAAGAAGAAAGGATAGGAAAGGATAGAAGACTAAGGAAAAGGAAACCAAAAAGAAATAAAAATTAAAATATATAAAATAAAATGAAAGAGATATAAGTAATGGAAAATAAACCAAAGTTAAATAATTCTGAGTAAGTGTTTAAAAAGGAAAGGAAAGACTGATTCAAAGAAAATAACATTTCAATAAAAAAAAAAACTAAGGCCATGAAAATGACAGAGGAAAGATTACATAAAGAATGGGTATCAATGATGAAAGAAAGGGAGGCTAAAAAAATGAAACCAAAGAGACAAAGAAAACAATTTCTATGAAAAAATAACTTCAAGGACAAGTGAGGTCAAGAAAGAAGAAATACAAAAAAGAAGATTAAAGAAAGAAAGGATACACAAAAGAAAGGAAAGGAACATAAAATTAAAATAAGAGGAAGAAACAAGAATGAAGAAAATGAACCAAAACAAATAGCAGATTAGGTGAAGTCTTAATATATGGAAAGAAGACAAATGGCAAAAGAACAAGGAAATAGAAAAGGAAGAAAAGGAAACAAATGAAGGAAATGAAAAAAGAAAAAGAAAAAAAAGGAACAAAACCAGAAACAAACAACAAGGAAGCGAAGAGCAGAAAGGAGACAGGAGTGGGGGAGAGTAAGATGAGGATGTGCTGATGAGTGCTTCTGCAGGCGAGTTTGAAGGATGGGTTTTCCTTACAGAGATGAAATTTCTATGCCATCAGTGCTGACAGGAGACAGATGAGTCACGACAATACCTCTGCGGAGAACACAGCCAGCGGAGCGCATCACAACAACAACAACAACAGCAACGCCGACAAAAAACACCCAAGGATAACAGTACTGTGCAAGCAGCCCTCCAAACAAATCATATCAAAATATTAGTTCAATAATAACATTAGTCAGGTGAAGCACAGGTGAGCCCAGAAACAGCAGACTTACAGATAGGTGTGATTACCGCTGTCAATTAGTCACATAATCCTGTCATTTGGCAATCGTGTTAATGTCATCAGCTAATGAGGAAAAAGTTCTTGGTTCTAACAGGAATCTAAGGCAACAGCTACACTAGCAAGTTTGTTATATTTATTACAGACCAGAGAACACAAGAAAACAATGCAAAGTTTGTCCTGAAGGTGCATCTGGAGGTTATTACCTGAATTACAGAGAGCTTTTTTATTCTCTCTGCTGTGGCCTCTTTATCCTCATGCTCAGTTCATCAAGGTCACCTCTATGCTGTCAGACAAGGTTAGAATCAGTCCAAGGGGTACTCTTTTGGCCTCATTTCATTATAGCCTAGCTGATGGATGGATGGATGGATGGATGGATGGATGCTTTTGTATTCTGTCCCCAACAAGTGAAATGAAAATATTGAATCAGTAAATTCACAGCCCTTCTCTGTTGTGGGCCATAATGACCAAAATCCATCCATTCATCCCTTCATCCATTCATCTATTTTCTAAGATGTTTATCCAATTTAGGATTGCAGGCGAGCTGGAGCCTCTCTCAGCTGTCATAGGATGAGAGGCAGGGTGCACCCTAGATGGATCACTAGTCTACTGCGGGGCTGCCTGAAACCATTTACTCCAAATTTCACTGATCATCAGACAGATTGCATCACTACAGATACGCTGCTAGCTAATCTTAAAGTAGTGGAGGAAGTCATACTAGATCTGCTAAAGGGAGCATGAGTTCTGGAAGCTTGTAGTACAAGTCTTAATAGTTGAGTTCTACAACCATCAAAACACTCACCAATCAAACCTGAACCCATACATGCAAGCATGCCTGGTTAGCAAGCTACAGCTAAGAACTATACATTAGTACTAATTAGTAGTACATTAGTACTACTAATCAGTGCCATTAATAGATTAATAAAATACTCAACTCACCAAACGCTAAGCACAAACATTTTGGACAGGTTGGACCTCCCCTGGCCTGTGAGGTCATTTTCAAGGTATGAGTCAGGATTGAAACACCTGAGAAGGGATCTCAAGACTGCATCGTAGGTGGCTGAAGTAAGCTGTATTTGGTTCATTATTTCTTCGTGGTAACAATGATGCTTGGCAACAAATCTACTACCACTGGAAAGTCTGTTTATTTTCCCTTAGATGGTGCCACATTTGTAAGGAAAATGCATTTGTGGGTTGAGCAGCGGAGTTGAGTATGTGGGTTGCACGCATGAAAAACTTGCCAAATCTTCTCTGCCAATGACGAACAGCTTATTATTGGAGCTATGGGAATGCCACTAGTTGCAAAAATTCATCTCAATATTTCTCTCCACTGAGATTGCCTCCAATGATGGCAAGCCTGATCGTCAGCACCCGAGGTACCAGAAGCCCAAAACAAGAGTCAATAGCAGAATGAGCTGTTTGGCATTGGCAAAGAAGATTTGGCAAGTGTTTTATGAGCGCAACCCACATACTCAACTCTGCTGCTCAACCCACAAATGCAAACCCTCAAGTGGCCATTAGGAGAATTGCAGTTTTTGGCACCAGTACTTTGGCTTCGCTTTTTACCGGCTTGATTTTCTGTCATAAAAATGCTATTACTATTATATAATGCTATTAAACTCTTGGCTATGTCTGATGTTAATTAGAGTAGAAACCACTAATACAACCATCTGAGACACATCGCTTTGGCAGTGAGCCCCACCCACCTCCTGTTCAAACCTTTTTGTGAAGGGCAGCCACTCAGAAGACAAAATTGGTTTAATGGAAGGCAGCTAAAATGGCTTGTTTCACCAAAGTCCAGTGAAAGATAAAGAAGTATTATTTTTCAACTGAGTGTCCAAAAATAAAAACATGTAGCTGGGAATGAGTATTGTGGGCCCACTTTAAGCAGTGGTACAGTGTCATGATGATTGTTCATTTTAAAATATTAAATCAGTTATACATTATTTAATACGTTTGAACCATGATTTATTATGCATGAATATGTGCATTAGATAAGGTGACCTGTCCAATACTTATGAATACCTATTAGCAGTTGTACTTTCCAGCATCATGCCATGACCTTAGGAAGTTAGTCCAGAGGAGCAGCACTTTAATAAACATTACTATGCAATGAAAGGAAGAAGTAAACTTTTTTCTCATGTGTGTTGAAATGGAACAAGATCAGTTAACTTACACAGAGCCAAACTCTAAAACCTCTTTGGCCTATACATGCACTCTCTGAGCGGCTTGGTCACCAGATTACAGTGCAGAAACACTCCGGCACCACAATGTCCTCAGCCTTTCTCTATGCTTCTATTCATCTTGTCTAATCCAGGCCGCACAGAGGGACGTGAATTTCTGTGCCTATGCAGTTGAGTGCATTTGCATGTTTTTTTTTTGTGTGTGTGTGTGTGTGTGTGTGTGTGTGTGTGTGTGTGTGTGTGCGTGTGTGTACATTTTCTGACCACACTATGTATTTCTTGCGGATGTATCCTGATGCTATTCAGCACGTGCAGGTCTGTATTTTTAGATGAAATTCAGACTGCATGCAGCAGCACGTTCAGCTCGGTCATCTCGCATTTCTGTTCTCTCCACACCCTCCCGTGCCCCTTTTTGAAATATTCATCCGCTTTGGTGAAGTGACACACATCTATTATTCATTCTGCTTCCCTGGTGTCAAGCTACCCATGCAGCTACAGTGCTGTGAAACCTGAAGGGAGCGCTGCTTTGGGCTCCAGCACGCCGTTTTAGCTGGCTTACAATATGCAACACTGTGCAACACCAGCGATTGTTGGGGGGGGGGATTTGCATAAATTGAATAGGAATTTAGCAACTCAGTGCTTCACCAAAAAATGAGCAGTTTGGAAAGAGAAAATGGATTTAAATCCAAACTGAGATATTTACCCATTTTCAAATTATTTTATGATGCCTGTTGTGTTGTCTAGCACAAAAGCAAAGCAGCTCCCTCCAGACCAGTTAAATTTTGACAAATGCTGCAGTCTTACTCCACTGTGACACCCAGAAAACATTTGCTTTACTGTTTTAGTGTTATATTACAGCAACCTTGTGGTGAGGTTTCTTTCTCAGCTATAATAGAAGTATTCAGACAATTTGCAAAGAGGTTTAAAGACAAAAAAAAATGTAACCTTGATTAAAAATAAACCTTATCTAAAGGTCTATTTCCTGAGCCTTCAAGCACATCTCAGTTGAAGGAGTTTACGCTAGGTTTAGCACCTCAAGTGTATCCAGGTGGGGAACACTATTTTTGGCACTTATGGCTCAGTTATGCAGTCATTTTGCTCACATAAGGTTGGCCTGTGGCTAAGTCAAGGAAACCAGCCTCACTTTCAGTCAATATTGTTAGTCAAGGCCAACTGTGGCCCACACAATATTGCTATGTGAATGATTGGGACAAAGTGTTTGTGGACTGGGTTATTACAGTAACACAGGCCTCTGAATTTAGTGTTTATCAGAGATTAGTTTGTCATCTTTTCTAAGTGTCAATCTAATTTTTGCACCTAACAGACATTCATCCAGTTTTTTCTTCATAGGGTAAGAGGTTGGACAGATTGCCGGTCCTTAACATGGACAAGAAATCCTAAATTTTACAACAGAAAATTAGCTCATGTACATTCCTATCAGCACTATATCAGCTAATGAAGACAATATGATATTGATCAGTTGCAGTGGCTGCAGCCACCACTTTTTGCTTGGTTTGCTTCAGTCCAACATTTATTTGTTTATTTGCTTGTAATTTTAATTTTAATTTTATTGGGACATATACTGAAGAATGCAATTTGGATCAGCCAAATGATTTTTTCATTTAATCTCATTAAATTAAATTTTATTTATATAGCACCAAATCACAATAAACAGTCACCTCAAGGTGCTTTAGATTGTAAGGTAAAGAGCCTATAATAATACAGAGAAAACCCCAACAATCAAAACAACCCACTATGAGCAAGCACTTGGCGACAGTGGGAAGGAAAAACTCCCTTTTAACAGGAAGAAACCTCCAGCAGAACAAGGCTCAGGGAGGGGCAGCCATCTGTTGCAATTTTTGTGTGATTTGTTTACAGTTGTTGTCCTTCAGTGTTGTACTAAAATGTGGGGATTCATTATATAAAAAAGGATTTGTGTTCTGTGCGTTCAAACTAAAGGTGAAATAAAGGTGAATACAAATTGCACTGCACCCTCTCTTTTTCTGGTTTATGATGAAGAAGTTGGAGGTTGAAGGAGTGGTGATGTACAGCTTTGCCCCTAAAAAGCCACAGAGGATACAGGTGTTCCATCAGTGGGTCTTGTGGGACCTGAGACTCTGAAGAAGCCCAACGCTAGCAAACCACATAGATATACAAGTACAGTGTGTTCAACTGATGACGCTTGCCTGACAGAGTGAAGTTGTGAGAACAAAGCATCACTGTTAACAATTAGCACTGAGGTCACGTCCACAGCAGCAAGCCCCACTGTCCCTTTGACCATGAAATAACAAGCAAAGCTACACAGACGGGTAGAGGTGGGTTTTTATAGCACAGTGTCCCAGGCTGATCAGCCTGATGGTTGACAACAAGCTTGAGTCTCGCTTTTCTTTACAGTAACAACACCAACTGGGATCAGCAGAGGCTGAAAACCTCTGAATGTTGTCCCACAAACCTACTAGAGAACTACTTCAGTGGCATCTAGGTGAACCATTAATGCTTTCTGTATGCTTTACGGTATAAAACTATCAACTGCTAAAGACCTATTTGTGGCTTAATATGTTTGTTTTTTTAATTTCTTTTTACTTTTTGAGGCAAAATTCCAAGACAAGTCTGAGCACTGGCT
This sequence comes from Pterophyllum scalare, assembly GCA_024447675.2. Classification (NCBI taxonomy): domain Eukaryota; kingdom Metazoa; phylum Chordata; class Actinopteri; order Cichliformes; family Cichlidae; genus Pterophyllum; species Pterophyllum scalare. The sequence continues at coordinate 32,473 of JAMQGT020007407.1, read as the reverse complement.
TGTTTAAACCTTTACTGCATATAATTGCCCTGTTTCTCATGAATAAATGCATAAATAAGACCATTTATCAGCAGAGGTGTGACACAATGAGTGCAAATACTTTGTTACTGTACTTGCCCTTCAGTTCCTTCGGTTTGAGGAAACTGGATAAATGAAGGCCAAAACTCAAACAAAATTTTGGTTTTTAAAAACCGCATTGCCATGTGTGGAAATGTATGATTAATCTCTTTATTCAAATCCATATTAAAATATGGCCCTCTATATTCTTTTAAGGCAAAGATCATTAAAAGTGATCATAACAGCCTAATTTCATTCATTTTATTTCTTTATTAAATTTTGTTCAAAGTGAAGTTGGTGTGCATTCAAATTCACAAATTAATGGATCAATCCAGAGTTCTGACACACTCAATCTTTCCTAAAAAAAACTAAAATAATGGTTAAAATTACTTGGTCCATTAATATAACCTGGAGCACCACGTTCCTGATTAAAACAGACTCTACCACGATCTGTCCAAGTTAGGATGGACTCCACAGTATATCATTGGCTGGACTGAATGTAGCATAGCTGTCCATATGCAGCATTAGAGAATTAGCACCTCTAAGTCTGAGGCCATGGTCCTCACTCAGAAAAGGGTGGAGTGCCCACTTCGCCCCAGGGACGAGTTTCTGCCCCAGAGGGAAGAGGTTAAGTATCGTGTGGTCTTGTTGACGAGTGACAGGAGAAGGGAGCAGCGGATTGACAGACGGATTGGGGCTGCGTCTGCAGTGATGCGGACATTGTACCAGTCTGTCGTGGTAACGAGGGAGCCGATCGTGAAAGCGAAGGTGTCAGTTTACTGGTCAGTCTATGTCCCTACATCACCTACGGTAACAATCTTTGGGTAGTGACTGAAAGAATGAGATTGTGGATATAAGCAGCAGGGTGCTGGGTGGCTGGGTGGCTGGCCTCTCTCTTAGAGATAGAGTGAGGAATGCAGTCATTCAGGAGGGGCTCAGAGTAGACCCGCTGCTGCTCCTCCACATCGAAAGGAGCCAGTAGAGGGGGTTTGGGCATCTGACTACGATGCATCCTGGGCACCTCTTGGGTGAGATATTCTGGGCATGTCCTACCAGGAGTAGGCCCTGGGGCAGACCCAGGACACACTGGAGAGATTATCTCTCGGCTGGCCTTGGGGTCCCCCTGGATGAGCTGGAGGAGGTGGCTAGGGAGAGGGAGGCCTGGGCTTCTCTGCTTAGGCTGCTGCCTCCATGACCTGGCCCCGAATGAGTGGAAGAAAATGGATGGATGGGTAAATCTGAATCATAATTTGAAAAAAAAAATAAAAATAAAATAATAATCCTATTTTCAAACCTTAGGGAAATGCAGATAAACCTACTGTTCAGTAAGAATATAACATTCTTCAGAGGTTTAATTAATGGATGTCTTGGTATATGGATCTGCTTTTAGTGTTCACAAGAAGCCTCAATGTATAAATGCTTTAGTTCAGGTGAGAAAAGAAGAGTAAAAAAAGGCAGCAGTTGTGGGTATTTCTGCAGGCTCAATGAAATGCCCTGCTGCTCTTATCCCCTCTGGACTCACTCTCATTCCCTTGGGGAGATCCGGCAGGTTCACTGCACATTCCATGATAAGAGTTAAGATGACAGAAACAGGAATGTAAACTACATCTGTTTGTGGGGCAACATCAATCACGAGCAACAGGCGCCTCACAGGTGGCGCCGGCCTCTTGTGACCTCAGAGTTCTTCCACACTTTCTCCTGAATCATCCCATTTGTGTAATATGTGTATGTGTACATGTGCTATTGACACTTAAGATTGACCTTTCCACAGCTATGAAGGTCCAGTATGTCTTTTTTAGTTTGAATGGCCAGATTTACTCCCTGCATCAGAAGACTGACACTGTCAAAAGATGAGCCTAGAGTTGGACACCACTGACATCCAATGGTGGGAAATAACTTCCAGCCACAAAGCTGAATGCTGTGACTCTGTTTATATTGCTGAATCTTTTATTATGGAAGTTTGCTGGCAAAATCCCAAAAATGAAGCATAATTGGAGTGCTGGCACTTACAGTTAGCATATGGTGTCTTGGTGTATGGCTCTGCTTTTAGTGTCCACAAGAACCTTTCAAGGGACCCAGCAACTATTTAAGGACCTCATTTATATTTAAAGGAACAATGCAGTGCTGTAGTAAGAAAAGTCATGAAGTCACCACTTTAGTGGTAGTGCTTTCTCTGGATGTAGTACAAGTGGGCTGAGCTTGCAGTGTTAAATGTTACTTATTAATGAAACAAGTAGGGGTTCGTACCAAAAACAGAATAAAAAATGGATCTAATTCAGGGGTGGGCAAACTACAGCCCATGGAGCCTATCCCAGCTGTCCTAGGCAGGGTAAACCCTGTACAGGTCGCCATCCTTGTTGCAGAGCTAACACAGGGAGACAGATAACAATTCACACTCACACCTATGGGCAATTTAGAATTAACTGTCAACCCCACTAACTGCATGTCTTTGGACTGTGGGAGGAAACCAGAGTACCTGGAGAAAACCCACCCCGGAAAGCCTCAGCCAAGGCGGATTAGAGGCAACAGTGCTAAACACTGTTCTGCTGTAATTTTAGGTCATATTAAATAAGTTAATTTAGTAATTTATTGTCATTTTTATAGTAAGAACGGAGGATTATTTGGGGTATGCTCCTTGGTTAGCGACTAGTCAATCAAGCTGGCAACAGCAAAAACACTCAGCTTGAGACCAATGGTAACATCAAGATGGTTGCATCCAATGTTGGGGTTGTTACTCAAAAAAGTAAGGTATTGCACGTTACTCATTATGTTTCTTAAAGGCAATGCAGTATGTTACTTAATTACTCACCAGAGAAAGTAATTCTTTACACTACTTGTTACATTACTTTTGTGTTACTCTGTAAAATGAGCTGAAAAGCATTGTTGCATAACCTCCAGCTGCGGTTCCACACACCAACATAAATCCCTAGTCTAATGAGGACACACATACGATCTGGGTTCATCGCTATCTCTCTGTTAGTGTGCTGTGAGTGCACTAAGTGCTGAAGTTGTGTTAGCAGTGTAATACAGTTGTTTCTGGGATTCAAATCAACACTGAGACACATTCAGCCCCAACAAAATGTGACAAAACACTTTTTTTATACCCAAATGTTGCACCAATGACAGCTAATTTATTGTGTATACTGCCTTTTTAATAGTGTGGGGATTTATATACATGTACAGTCACGGTACACCCTCTATCAGCTCTAAGGTTTTATATATCACAACATAATAAAAAAGTATCTAGCCTTTAACAGGTCTTAAAATAAGTTAAATACAATCTGAGATGAAAAACAACAACATGGCATATTACACTGCGTCAATATTTATTTACTGTAAACTAAGCCAAAATGCAGAAGCACTGTGTGAAAAAACACATTCAATAACTTACAGAACCTCCTTTTAGCAGCAATAACTTCAAGTAATGTTTTTTTGTGTGACTTTATCAGTCTCTCACATCATTGTGGAGGAATTTTGGACCACTCTTCTTTACAATGCCAGGCATTCATTTATGCACAGCTCTCTCAAGGTCCCGCCACAGCATTTCAGTCAGGTTGAGGTCTGGACTTTGACTCTGCCATTGCAACAGCTTGATTCTTTTCTTTTTCAACCGTTTCTGTTGTAGATTGCTGCTGTGCTTGGGATCATTATCCTGTTGCATGAGGCAATTTGGGCCAAGCTTTAGGTGATGGACAGATGGCCTCACATTTGACTCTAGCATACTTTGGTACAGAAGAGCTCATGGTTGGCTACAGGTGCCCAGGTCCTGTGGCTGCAAAATAAGACCAAACCATCACCCCTCCACCGTGCTTGACAGCTGGTATGAGCTGTTTGTTTTTCTACAAATGTGGTGCTGTGCGTTGGAGCCAAACATCTCCATGTTGGTCTTGCCTGCCCAAATGAGATTGTTTCAGAACTTTTGTGATTTGACTTACAAAACAAGCTTACGTGTTCAGTGTTTTTTTCAATCTGTACTGTCATGAGCTTCAACATTTAATACGCTAACTGAGGCCTGCAGAGTCTGAGATGTCACTCTTGGGTTTTCTGCAGTCTTTCTGAGTACTGGATAGTCTGACCTTTTGCTGGGATGTCCACTGCTGGGAATACTCAAGAATGATTTCTTGTAATAGCATGTAGATCCTTCCCAGATTGATGTGCAGCAACAATTTATCCCCATTTACCATATTATTCATTATCACTACATATTGTAAATTCAGTGTAGTATCCCACTGATAAAACACACAACCCCTGACTGGGTGGTCTGCTAGCCAGAACAGGTGTCTAATTGACTGCTCTCAGATTGATCTGAGATCATTGTTTTGATTTAGCTAGAAGCCAGTTAGACAAAAAGGGCAAAGTGGCCTGAGAGCTGAACCCCAAATAGAAAGCTTTCTCTACTTTAAGAATGACAAAAGAAAATATTGGGGAGAGAAAAAACAGACCAAAGTTTCAATGACTGAAAGCAGTAATGAGTAATGAGCCACAGCTGTTAACCTGGTAAGACCAGAGGTATGTTAACTAACATTATAGTAACATCTGTGTTTATCTGTTATGTCATGTCCAAATGGCTGCTGGTAATGCTATCTTTGTATTCATGTGATAATGATCTGCAGAGCTGTTGATGGAAGGTATTTGCTGTGTAGATGTTATAACGACCACAGGGCAGAGTCAGAGGCTGAATGAGCAGAGCTCTCCTGCAGTGCATCGACGGGCTGGTTGTTTCTGTGTCCGCAGTTCTCTGTGTCATTGGAGATTTGGTAAGTGGGGTTCTTCTCGCGAAGCTAAATAATGGACACATGAACATACAGCTGACCACTATTACAATGGCAGTAAACTTGGAAATGAACAGTTTTATAATTTGGGTGCAATGGTGACTACGGGTTTGTTCTCAGTTCATCAAATCAAACCTCAGATTCAGCATTTTGAAGTTTGCTTTCATAACCGCTTTCATAAACGCTTTCATAATAAAGCTATAAATATTTCCAAATATTCTGAAATATTTGGTGGAAAAGGACAGCATTACTGCAGTGTTATTCATATGACAATGAAATACTGTCTGTAATAGTAAAGAGACTTAAACACCTATCCGGGCAGACACTGGGTGAAAGACATGGCACAGCCTTGCATGGATAACACACAGAAGATGTAGCACTAATTATGGAGGCAAATACAGTTTTAGAAAAATTAATGAAAAAAAACAAATGACTATATATATATATATATATATATATATATATATATATATATATATATATATATATATATAAAACTTTTTTTTGGGGGGGGGGTTACAGTTTTAGTATGTTGGGGTAAAATAACAGCTTAATGGCCCACAGTTAAATTGCCTATTTAATTCCAGCAGGCGACATTTGTTTCTGGCCACTTCTTTCTCCAAATTTTCCCTTCTGTGTCCATGGTGTCAAGTCACAAACAAAAGCAATCTTTCTTTGATATGTTACCTGTTGGTTTGGCCATTCTTGATATCACCAACTCTGAAAGGAAAATCTGTGTTTCCTCCCAGCAGGACAAAGTAAAGCTTAGGTGTAAATACTGACTTCATAGCACTGCCCTTTCCCTTTGCTTGTCAGTTTGTGAGCAACTGCTGTCAAAACCTTTTATCACCATCTACTATGCATCACAGTATGCCAGCACGATTTTCACAGCCAGCTCTGTGCATGTGCAGCGTGGTACTGTTTAGTCCTCCCACATGCTACGCTATAGTATAGAAAAGTCAATAAAGTGGAGAAATCGAATGTCACCCACAATCAGGTGCAAATCTGCTGCAGCAAGGGGTAAAGATTCAATTTATTTTCACGATAAATGGAGCAGTAAGGGAACGTCTGTATGAATTTTAGTTTCTTTCTGTTGAGAATTCTTTCAGTGAGATCAGCTGTGCATCCTATGGGAACTGAAATCTGTCTTTACAGAGATCTTATCTTGCTTTTATTGTCCAAACCCTGAAAAGAAGCCTGCAGGAATTTGATGTTTCCCATCATGCTGTCATCAGTGAAAATAACAAGTCTGCTGCAGCATATGAGCAGGATGAAAGGATGCTAAGTGAGGATGTCGAATGAGGAAAGGTGTTAAAGCATCCAGAGATTAGCACAAAGCCGCACAGGACATCAGGCCTCCTCACCTCTGACCTCCCGGGGAATTCTGCGAGACGGTGACAGGGATTTGAGAAGTAGCCCTACCTGATGTGGTATTCTGAGAGCCTGACAGGATATAGATAATTATCATTTCCTCTGATGACAGGAAGTCAATCCCATCCATAAAACATTGCCAGCTCAAACTCGGTCAATGTGTCTTTTTCATCATGGCTGCTGCTGTTCCCTGTGCCATCCTCAGGAAGTCTTGACAAACACGTTGTCCTCAGCTTCCTGTCTGCATAAATGTGGAGGAAAAAGAAGTTCTGATCTTTTCACCTTTTTTTAAATTAACAAATTCTTCTGTGTGTGACTTTAATAAGTGTTCACTAATCTTGTCTTGTAACACCTCTGCACATCTCTACCTGTGACAAAGGACACACGTGAGCAGAAAAAACACAGAGGAAGATATGACTGTGTGGAGATATCACTCCACATATTTTTTGTTGAATAATTTGACTGAAGTTGCAGATGATGTGAAAGGCTTCTTAAAAAGATTTTGCATTATTTACATATAAAAATATTGTCATACTTAATAAAGGAGAAGAATGTCTTTTATTGGTTGATGTGGGAGGAAAGTGTTACAACAGCACACGGAGCAGACCAAAGAATATGACACAGCAGTGTAGTTGGTGTAGTGGATTTATCATCTACAGACAAAAAAGATGGGAATATCCATTTTTGTATTATCCAGTGATTTACTTGATGAACCAAGGCATTAATGAATTTAATAATTAATTTAATAATTAATTTTCTTCTGGGTTTTTTTGGTGGGGGGGCTGGAGCCTATCCCAGTTGTCACATGGTGAAAGGCGGGGTACACCGCTCTCAAACTGGCTCACTGAAGCCTGAGGCTCTCTTGCAGAATAGAGGCAGACATGACACAGAACCAGCAATGAATAACTATAAGTTTGAGGGTACATATTTACATTTTACATTATGTTGGATTCTGGAAATGTCACACTAAGACAGTAACGGCGCTTTTCAAAGCCACAAAAACAGTCATTTTTACCTCACTGAAAACAAGAACTGCTGATAACCTTTGTGTGAATTGTGTGCTTTAACACATTAACACATAGCTGAACTAACCTATTCAAAGACCAAAATTACACAGTAACACAAATCAGCGAAACAACTGAGGTTAGCAGATGCCCAACAGCTCTGTTTCAGGAGGTAGAATTACTATTTTTGTCAGTGTGGTATGGTTTCACTTCCATGACAGCAGGTAAAGCAGTAAAAAACTATCACTTACACTTAAACACATACTGATTCTTTTTTGTGGTAAAAATCCATTTGCTGCTGACCATGTCTACAGCAGTATATGGATGTTGTTTCTGTGCTTTCGGTACTTCTATCTGCTTGGACGTAATAACTTCAGAACGAAATATGTCAAAGCACTGACTGAGAAATCAACTGCTTTGAAATATGACCTATGAAAATTTTTTTGTTTGTTTGTTTGCTTTTGCACAACATACTGAAATTGTGCTTTGCCATTTCGCCTGAACATACTGAAATTTTTGGTCAACATCACCCAGCCCTACCTAAAGTACTGTATATCCCATTCTTCTGAACATCTCTAAAATGTCTTCAAATATGGGACTCACGGATGAACTGATTAAACTTTGGTGGTAAAAGCTTCCTGTGATGTCACAGAACAGCTTTCTGGGTATAACTCATTTCTAATTATTATAAAATTTCTCACAAATGTCTTCTGGGATAAAAATTAGGACCAAAGGTCAAATTTCAGCTTCACTGCGACATCATAATGTTTTGCAATAATATTTTTTTTTGGACACATGTAGATGTGATGTTACCTTTTATGTTAGCCTTGTCTGTGTGTAACTTCCTACATTCAGACAAAATTGGGACCTTGGCCAACTGTGCACCTTGGCCTCCAGCAGCACTGTGAGAAATCTTGGAGTTATTTGACCAGGATATGTCCTTTAATATTAATATAAGGACTGCCTTCTTTCAGCTGCACAATAGCTTTAAAATTAGAAACATCCTGTTTCAGAGCGATGCTGAAAAACTAGCTCATGCTATAATTCATTATTATCAGGTTGTACTAAAAGCCTTCAGTACTGGGCTGGAGAGACAGCATATCTCCCCTGTATTGGCTTCTCTTCATTGGCTCAAGACCCCATAGTGCCATATCATCCCAACAGAGCAATTTGCTGTCAGACTGCAGGCTTACTTGTGGTTCTTAAAGTTTCTAAATGTTGAATAGGAAGCAAAGTCTTCACCTTTGAAGTGCCTCTCATGTGTAACCAGCTCCCAGTTTGGATTCAGGAGACAGACGCTCACTCCACTTTAGGAACAGACTTAAACTTTCCTTTTGGATGAAGCTTATAGTTAGGGTTGGATCAGGCCCTATAATGACCCTGAAACATCCCTTAGTTATGCTGCAATAGGCTCAGACTGCTGCGGGACAGCCTGTGATAGACTGAGCACATCTTCTCCACTCACCTCTTTTCACTGCCCAGGTGTTTATAACATTAATGTGTCCCGTCTCCCTATGCTCTCCTTTTCTTGTCTCTTTCCCCTACCTCCAAACCAGTGGAAGCAGAGGGCTGTCCCTCCCTGAGCCTGGTTCTTCCAGAGGTTTCTTTCAGATAAAAGGGAGTTTTTCTTTTCCACTGTCACCAAGTGCTTGTTCATATCTGATTGTTGAGGTTTTCTCCCTAATACTGTATGGTTGATCTGTGATGCCAAAAGATTTTGTTCATAGACTAACATCAACATAATGACATTTCAAAGTTCAGTGAAGCAATTTGACTTAACATATCCTGAATTAAGCTTGATGTATCTGGACAGGAAACAGAATTCCTTCTTCAAGCTGGTAACACACACAGGAGCGACTGACAGAGTGAGAAGCCTTCCTTTGAGGTGTGTGAATGAGCTTGGCTGGTGACAAATGAATATGTCAGCGATGTCTCTGAAGATGCCGTCTGCTGCAGGCTGCTGACTGTAGCAACGGTGAGATGTTACTGAAAAAAAAACTGCATAAAAGGGTGGTGTTTCATCACCTGTAATGGTGGATTCTAACTCTATTAAGGTATTCATGGAGACTATACGCAGGAGACAATCCCGGGGTTTAAAAAGATATAACCTGATCTCATGTTGTTTTTGGTGAAAAATCAGCAGGAGGCAAAAGCTGAATAAAGCCCGTGGTTGATCTGCGCATGGAGGGGGGGTGAATGAGCTTTGTTTTCATGCTGTAATGATGGAGGATGTACAAAGAAGCCTTTAAAGGCTTTCCCTCCAAATATGCATGATATGAATATTTCATGTTTCACCAGGAGGGTGTGCAGGGTGGCATTGGGCTTTAGGTAGCTGAAAATGGCTAAATTACCATCCCCACCCCCCTTTTTTTCTAATTCTTCTTCTTCTGTGTGTGAACTGAAACACATCCACACATTGGCCCTCCTGCTGTGCGGGACACAAGTCCTTAGCCTCAATTTGATAGAGCTGTCACATTACCAGCACCACCTTGTCAAATCAGCCTGTCATGCTCTACTTAGCATCACAGCGGCCTAGAAAGAGTGGAGAGAGGTCAAAGGTTACCACAGTCAATTTTACTAAACGGCACTGCAGTTTAGCAACGCTGTTTCTCGTCCTAGACGCAGCATTGCATTAAAGAGACGCGTGGAACGGGAGGGATAATGTAAGGGAGCCATTGCTGTAGTCAGGCCAAATGTGCTGGTCAAAGGTCATCATTTTACTTGAAGCATGGGCTGTGTATGCAGCTTTTTTGCCAGCATACTAAAAGCTGACAGGTTTGGTGGTGCTGATACAGTTGTAACCATTATTTGAAGGTGCAAGATGAGGTTAAAGGTCATTTTGATGTGAGCAGTGTAGCATTTTCTTTTATCTGCAGCAGGGGCAGCTGCAAGGTGCGTTACCAGACAAAACCAAAGGTTGGTTTCTCTAAAGGAACAAAAGGTGCTCGTTTAATGGAAAGATTTTTTCTTTTTTTAAAAGACAAATGTCAATGCTAAGCGTTCACAGCAGCAGACAGGAATATAAACCACAATGGAGGGGAAGGAAGACGCTCTGAGCATCAGAAATCCTGCAGAAGCTCTTGTAATATCAGCATGTGTCCTGAGTGACTTTGACTGGATAGAAAAGGCATTAATCAGCAGCAAAAGGCTTGTGTTGTTGTACCTGTTAAACACGGATTATGAAGATGTTTGTTGATTGTGGGTAAAGTTATGTAAACGTCAAAGCACGTTTGGCTGGAAAATTAAAGAGAGGCCATTTCACATATGAACAACAAAGCCCCAGTGCACTGCCACTGGTTATAGCCCATCGACTAAAGCTTACACATGCTGTACCAATGTCGAAACAACTTATACGTTCAGTGGTTAGCTGCTTGACAGATTAGACATAAACTTGACGCAATAAATAACACCAAACAAGAGTCAACAGCAGAATAAGGTGTTTGGCATTAGCAGAGACGAGTTGGTAAGTTTTTCATATGTAAGTGCATCCCACATTCTCAACACATTTCAGTGATGTAAGATTGCCAAGGACCATTGTTACAAAAAAGAAATAAAGAACCAAACACAAATTCTCTTGCATTTTGTGCTAAATTTAGATGTAATCAAATAATCTTCATTTAAGAAAACATATCACAAGTTTGCAGAGTCAGGCTTCCATGCACAGAGACATGCAGCTCTACTCTCTTTAATGTCTTTGGAATAGTTTCACATTGTGGTCCATTGGTTAGGCTAAACATGCAATTGTATTATGTTATCCAGAATTGAGTGTGACTGAAGATGTTTCAAGACTGTGATTAAGTTTGCTAAAATAGACTGCCTAAGAAAGATCTGAATCTGCATATCATGCTGCTGAGAAAACAGTCTCAGCTCAAGGTCTATTTACAGTACACATTTGTTCTTTGATATCAGTTCTATCAGGCAATTCACTTAAATGTCAAGAACCTCCAATTTTACAGGGAGAAACCCAGTAATTTCCTTTGAGCAATCACTTAGCCATGGTGAACACAGTTCACATTATGAGATTTTGTTTTCTCAGCTGTTTTTACTGAACTGTAAATAGTAGGCATGTAAAAGTATCTATATAGTATTTTACACTTTTGAACAAGACTTGTATTAACTCAGGAAAAGGATATGCTAATGGACTGACATAATGTGAATTAGCTCCAAAACAAATCATTCATGTTTAAATGTGGAAATGGTAGCGATATACAGTATGGTAGATTTTCTTTTTGGAAAAAAGAAAAGATAAGAGAATGCAGTTTACCCTATAGCAGATTTTTTTTTTCTCATGCTGATTAAAATAAATAGGACTGAACGATTTAGCGAGTATTTAGAACCTGCATGCAAGATATGGCATGGATTTTTTTTCATACATTTGTTTTCAGACATTGCGCGCCTTTATTGGCAAGGACAGCGGAGCGAGAGAGGAAAAACTGAGAAGAGAGCGTTATTGATTATATGCAGCAAACTGTCCGTCTGTCTGGGAACTCACTGCTCGGGGCATTAGCAGCCGTGTTGCCCAGAAAGCAATGCTGCGTGACACTGGAGATTCTTGAGAGAGAAATGTTGCTGTAAAATGAAAAGAAAGGCGGTCAGCACGTGTTACGCAAACATGCGCAACAATAATTCCATGGCACAAAGCGGGTGGCCTTGTGCAGAGGAGGCAGGCATGACCCAGTTGCCTTTTACCAGCCAACAGCACTGACAGACAGCCCACGAGCTACAGATAATTCTAAGCCATTAGTCTCCCACACGTCCATCCAGGCCGATGTGTTCATTTGGCACAGAGCGCTGCTTTATTTACAGAGCAATGGAACCAGTAATTTGGCTTCTGTGTAGCACTGCGCACTCTGAGCCACCATCTGGACAATCAACTTTTAATACAAGAATATCCACCTTTAACAGTCAGCTCACTTTGTCGTAAAGTCTCCTTGTGAATGGCCCCGCTGCTTTCTAATATATTTCAAGTAGATGTCAATTCAGCCTCGAGGCCTGAGCGTCTGGAGGTTTTCAAATCGTGGGGTTATAAAAAGGTTATAAAAAGACAAAATATACTGTTGTCAGCTTTGACTCATTTATTCATTTTTTGGGCTGAACCGTTATAACTTTATTATACTGCTATATCAGCAATTAGTTTATTTTATTATATGAGTATGTCTTCATACAAAAATCAGGAACAAAAGTCCATGAAATAGAAAAAAATTCAATATTATTAAGTGTGCATCCACATGAATTATAGTTAGTTATTCTCAAACTGCACTCATCTTACATTACTGAAGCTCTGACCCATGATCATATGGCAGGCTTGCAAGTTACAAATTTGCCAACACAGATATGATAAGGTGTATCATATCATATCTGTACAACATTGGCAAATCATCTGAAAGGCTGCATGTAACAGCCTAGCAGCCTGTACACTTAGCAGGTTATGAACCGTGGCTAATTTTCATGTTACTGTAGGTGTGCTTGGCTTCTCCCTTTGTCTCCCAAAAATGGGTTTTGCAGAGGAGTTTGACTTGCCTACATACTTAACATGCATGCACTGGCTCGGGTCTCTCTGTTTGTACATAATTTTGACAATAGTGTGCTTCCAAATTTGCTGCAGAAGATTGCAGACATAAACTATCCTTCAACCCAGCAGTAGCCCTGTGCACCAAGGCAGTTTCATACCCAGTTTGGTTTGGAAGAACTTGACTGATCTGTGCAGAGCCCTGTGCAGCACCCCTGAGATGAACTGGAAAGCTGACTGCGAGCCAGGTTTTATAACCCAACATCATTGTGGGCTTAAGTCTCTTGTGGCTGAATGGGAGAAAATCTCTCCAGCAGCTTCCAAAAGCTCATTGAAAGCTCGAAAGCAGAAGAGTAGAAGCTGTTACAGCTGCAGATTAATGCCCGTAGCTTTAAAAGGACATTTAAGGATTAGAATCGGGTACTTTCTTTGAATGTCTAGTGTCTGTTTTGTTTCAAACAATTTATTAGATGTTGCCAAAATGTATGTGTCCACATACATTGGGTCTTTTTTTTATCATGTCATCTTTGAGAGTTCATATTTCATGATTAGTAGCACGCAGAAGCAAGAACAATCTTGGTTCTTCGTGCTGCCAGGAACTGCACAGATGTGTTGCTTCACAAGAAGTATTTCAGCGTGCGACTTGGATGTTTTCATTCAGTTGTATTTGTGAATATTGTGCAATCACTAACCGATGTGTTGATGTATAATTCAAACCTCTCCATCAAGGGGAAAACATTTTCAGGGGAAACTCTGTGTCAAAATAAAGCAGGTTTGCTCACTTCCTTCTCACCCAGGAGGTTATCTCACTCAACCGGCTTAAAATAGAGCAAAGTCAGACTTGGCACCGTGAAGTTGCAGGGAAACCAGGAGCTGCTTCAAAACACTGAATTATACACTGCAAACTTAAATCTGCCTCTTTTTTTTTTTTTTGAATCTGTGACACAGTTTGGATCTTTGAAATGTTGTCCAAACAAATGGAAAAATCAGGTTTTTCATGTTTAGTGCCAGAGCACTGGGACGGGGGAGTAAATTTAGAATTTAATGGCTGCTGTCTGAAGTAACACCAGGCTCTGTGAGTTTGTTGGAAAGGTTGTTTCTGGTGTGCTACATTCACAGGTTCAGCCACTAGTTAACTTCAGTGTTACTGCACGTGCATGTTAACGCAGCTATAAATCTTCTGTGTCATATTTAGTCAGATTTCCAACAGAGCCAGGGATGTCCACTATAATTTCACACACTTCTCTGTCAGGTCTGATATCTGATTTCTGTTTGTCCTTGAGTGTTTTTTTCTGTTTGTAATGATCCGGTTAGTTTTATGTTGCTGTTACATCAGCATGACAGGGAAGCAAGAGATTGACAGATTTAGATTTGGTGGATTTTATTGGTTTCTCTGTAAGATTTACACTAAATGTGAGTTTTTTTGTGTAGTTTTTTTTTTTGGCTCTCACCTTGTGGTATAAAGCCCACCACAGGGACTTTCTGCCCGGTGAGCCACCGCACTGTCAAAAATCACCGCTAATTACTGGCAAACTAAATCCCTCCCCCGTAGAAACAACTTAAATCAATTAGCCCACACTCCGGACGGCTGAGCTCAACCCGCGCCCCCTTTCTCACGATCTCCAGAACTGTGGGAAGCCAGTAACCCCACCACCACTCAATCCTGAGGTTTGATTTCCCCCTTCTCATTTCCCTTTTTCTCTCTTTTCTCCTCGTTGGCTCTTGCAGACAGTGCTGTAATATATGAGTGAGGCAAACAGTCCAACTTCTGTTGAGAGATCTGTTGTTGCTCTGAAAGATTATTAAACTGGTCACACACATCAGGTGGAAAAAGAAAGCAAATACAGTGAGAGTGTGTCCTAAGTGACCCCGTAGCTGCTTCCAACTTGGCCATTTCTCCGCTGGACTTTCCACAACTTCATTTCTCCAAAGTGAACAATGACAAATAGGGGCAGACCATAATACTGATTTGCTAATATATCAGGCAGATATTAGCCCGATGGCAAACACTGGATGTCAGCCAATTCAGCCACAGCTCATAATGATGGACTATCTTCTGTGACAGCAGCTATATAACAAAGAAGTTAATAAAACCTCTAATGAAAATTTATTTAGTTTATATATCTAATTAAATCATTATTAAAGTCATGTAAAGGTGGAGTCAGTCCATATTGAGGAGCTTGTAAGTCTACAATTCAACGTGTGAGGGACTCAGACCTGTGGTGCTCCAGATTTCACTTTAATTTGACATTGTTATTTAGTAATTAGTTACACTGGCCTGAGGAAACTGTAAAAATTGAGTATTTCTTAAGCATAAATGTATATAAAAGAGACAAAGAAAGCAATATGGAATATAACCATTTCTAATTCTGTCACAGCAAAAGGCTAAACCATTTAACTATTAAATAAGTCAAAATAAATACATAAGGATTAGTCACCCCTTCACAGCCCTCAGTGGCACAACTTCACAATGAACATTGGTCGGGAAAGTGACATTTCTTTCACTTTAATTATCATCATTAAGCATCCTCATTTTAAAACAGTCTCTCAGTGGACAGCTCCCGTCAAGGTCGGAAGTCCTCCAAGAAACCAAAGGAATATGAAAAAACTATTTTTTTTGTGCCTATTTAATTGAAGTTGTTTAATTTCATTCAATGTGTTGTCATTTATGATCACACTAATTTTCCCCCTTTCCTCTGTTTCACTGTGTGTGTCTTTTTGACTGTGTGTCACTTCAGACCAGAACAGTGGGAAACAAGGATGAGGACAAGCGTTTTCTCCAGTTGACAACACCTCTTAAACTATATAAAACCACAGGGGAGGATCACTGTCTTAATTTATTTTTGAAACCTTTGGGAAAAGAGGAGAGTGAGAGCAAAGTTGGCAGAGAAAAACCAGAGAGAAAACAAAGGCACATAAAATGCTCTCTGATGTCCCACAAATGCGTGTGTACTTGCAGGAAAAAAACATGTCCAGAGCTCATCTTAAGGGTTCTCATCAGGACTGATTCAGGTAGTTTGTTGGATTGTACAAGCTGAAGCCACTCAATCTGATCCTTTATTTACAGGACTTTTACCACATAAACTACTCAGTTACAGTGCCGCTTTTCTTCTCATACCAATGTCTATTTACTTTATTTACATAATATGTGCCATCATTCACTTCAGGGCAGTGTGAGAGTCTTTACCTCATTCTGCAGACGTTTATTGTCATGCTAGTTTATCTCATCATTTTTCTATTCTGCTGTTACCAAATTTTTGTCAATTACTCAAGCTGATGACAAGCTGTTACCCTGCAAGGAAAAGTTCCCTACAGGTGTTAGCTTGCCCAACACCAGGTACCAGACATATGCTAACCATCCATTCTCTTCTGCTTATCCTTTTCAGAGTCGCAGGGGGGCTGAAGCCTAACCCAGCTGTACAGGTCGCCAACCTGTCGCAGGGTTAACACAGAGACAGACAACCATTCATGCTCACATCCACACCTATGGACAATGTAGGATCACCAGTTAACCTAACCCCAGTAACCACCATGATGCCATGCTACCCATATGCTAACCAACCCTAAATATTCCTGATGGCAAGGAAGCTAGTCCTGACTACAATACTATTGCCTCTTTTCCACTAGTACCTACTCAGTTCGGCTTGACTCAACTTTGTTTAGTTTATTTTCCATAACAATTGAATACTGCCTCAGCAAGGTGGCTCGAAAGTCCTGTGATGTCATTTGTATGCGACACAGTCGCTCAATCTAGCTTCCTCTAGATTCTGTTATTAGCCACCAAGCACAAAAATGTGTGTTGGTTGATGTGTAGCCACTGCCCTCGTTGCTGGGTTTCAAAAACAGCAGGTTTAATTCTTGTAAAGGAGTCGCTCTCATGACTCATATAGTGACATCAGTGCCTGGCCAATCAGTGGCATGCATTCTGTGGGCGTCACAGATCTCTTGGAACCATGGCTGAGTAGGTACTAAAAAAAAAGTACCTGGTACCAAGTACTACCACCTAATGGAAAACCCTAAAAAACGAGTAAAGTCGAACTGAGTAGATACTAGTGAAAAAAGCTGTACTAGAATAATCCTCAACATTTAGTCTGCTAAAATACACAGATTCTAATGTGTGACAGTAAGAAGCTATTCCCTCTCTTCTAGAAAGCAAACCCTTACAACGTTGTCTGGGTCACTTTGATCTGTTAAAAATGATAAAAGTCACTGGTGGTAGACATTGAACACCAAAGATTAAAAATTGCTAATTGACTTTAAACAACAAGTGACTTAACATGACAATGTTCAATTTGCCTACTGCTAACTCAACAACATAACCATGAAAAACTGAGGCATCCTTGACTAACTGCAGTCTTTTCTCAAACATCTGAAAAACAATCACTGCTTGAAACATGACTAAAATGCGACTAGAAGACAGAAAAACAGGAAACAATGATTGGAGACGTTTTTTAAAAAGTTTTCATATTTTCCAAATGTTGCCGCTATCCAACAGCCATCTGGAAGTCACGGTGAAACTGCATAGTATCATAGAAATACCAGTACATGTCAAAATGTTTTTTTTTTACCCGTGACTCCAATCAGTCTGGGTTTATGCATACAAAGTTATAAAGTTGGGAGGTGCTTGACAAGCCCAACTGATCTCAAAGCAGTTCGCACACTGGTATTTGATGTCACTTTTGGTGTGCACTGATATTTCAAGGATGACAACAGCAAGCATTAATAAAAAGCATTTGCCACCCTCTCTCTGATCCATGGCTTCCAGTTTTTGTCAGAAGTAGGACTATTTGATCTATGACCCCGGTAAATTTAACAAATGTAAACAACATTACTAAGAATGAACATGATTTTTATTCACGTGTCATCTACCTCATCCCTGTTAGGCTGAGGCACAGTTTCTCCCTATGACAGGGGGCTGTCATACATTTACACTGTAAAGAGCAGTGTTCTAGCTAGCAGTTGATCGCCAGGTGCCGGGCCTTGCTGAGAAGCTCTTGTGCCGGGCTGAGGATTTCACCACTTTACTTTCGGCATTTATCGGTTAGCATTAGCCTGCTAAATAGCATTGGGGGGAAGGGGGTGGGGGTGGGCCTGGCTGAAAAAAAAATTCTGGCTAGAACCCTGAGGAGCATAGATTAATCTGATTATTCATTCATTAAACATTATATGGAAAATGCAGCGCTTTTAGTTGGTGTTGCTATTATTGGAGTTTGGTGATGTAGGCCATCTAATAAGGACTTCTGTTTAGTCAATACAATTCTTAATATGTTTTGTCACTGACTGTGTGTGTGTGTGTGGGGGGGGGCTGCAATGTTTACACTGACATTTGTCTTTTAAGAAGTTATTAACATCTCAGTTTCATTATAAATACATGTTGGGAGCAGGAATGTAATAAGAACTGATCGTTGTTACCAAGTTAACGAGGAAATTTTGACCATGTGACCTTACTTTTCCATGGTACTGGATACAGTAGACAAGTAAATCTAAAAAAGTGGATTATGTCCTCTTTAAGCTGTGCAAAGAAATAATTTGTGTTGGAATTGCACCGTCAGGGACAAGCCGGTATGGAAATGGATCCACACCACATTTGGAATAAAAGGAAAAAACTCAAACTTTGTCAGGCAAAGACACACAATTCAAGGTAAACTAGCTGTTAACCTTTAATCAAAAACATGTCATCAAAATGTTCCAATCCTGAAATGCTGCAATTATTGTGAAAGCATGTGATCAGTGTCTGTGAGCAAGATTAGAGCCTATCCCAGCACAGAGTGGGAGAAAAGTGAATACACCCTCCACAGGCTGCAAGTCCATCCCAGACGACCCTTCACACTAACATCTGCAGTTGATTCCAAACAACTGTTGGTGTTGGAATCACCAAATCAATGTAACATGCATAACTGTGTAACCACATATGAAACATATATATATATATATATATATATATATATATATATATATATACATACATACACACACACATATACATATATACATACATACATACATATATATACACATATATATGGTAAATGGACTAGTTCTTATATAACGCTACTCTGAGCACTCAAAGCGCTTATACAACACGTTTACATTTACCCATTCATACAAGCACTTCCATGTGTAAGTAAGCTAAGTGCTTTTATTGTCTAACACATACACACATATATATATATATATATATACATATATATACACACACTGCACAAAAAAATAAAGGGAACACTTAAACAACACAATATAACTCCAAGTAAATCAAACTTCTGTGAAATCAAACTGTCCATCTAGGAAGCAACACTGATTGACAATGTCACATGCTGTTGTGCAAATGGAATAGACAACAGGTGGAAATTATTGGCAATTAGCAAGACACACTCAATAAGAGTGGTTCTGCAGACTATTTCTCAGTACCTATGCTTTCTGGTTGATGTTTTGGTCACTTTTGAATGTTGGTGGTGCTAACACACTCGTGGTAGCATGAGACGGACTCTGCAACCCACGCAAGTGGCTCAGGTAGTGCAGCTCATCCAGGATGGCACATCAATGCGAGCTTTGGCAAGAAGGTTTGCTGTGTCTGTCAGCGTCATGTCCAGAGGCTGGAGGCACTACCAGGAGACAGGCCAATACACCAGGAGACGTGGAGGAGGCTGTAGGAGGGAAACAACCCAGCAGCGGGACCGCTACCTCCGCCTTTGTGCAAGGAGGAACAGGAGGAGCACTGCCAGAGCCCTGCAAAATGACCTCCAGCAGGCCACAAATGTGCATGTGTCTGCACAAACGTTAGAAACCGACTCCATGAGGATGGTATGAGGGCCCGACGTCCACAGATGGGGGTTGTGCTCACAGCCCAACACCGTGCAGGACGCTTGGCATTTGCCAGAGAACACCAGGATTGGCAAATTCGCCACTGGTGCCCTGTGCTCTTCACAGATGAAAGCAGGTTCACACTGAGCACATGTGACAGACGTGACTGAGTCTGGAGACGCCGTGGAGAGCGATCTGCTGCCTGCAACATCCTTCAGCATGACCGGTTTGGCAGTGGGTCAGTAATGGTGTGGGGTGGCATTTCTTTGGAGGGCCGCACAGCCCTCCATGTGCTCGCCAGAGGTAGCATGACTGCCATTAGGTACCGAGATGAGATCCTCAGACCCCTTGTGAGACCATATGCTGGTGCGGTTGGCCCTGGGTTCCTCCTAATGCAGGACAACGCTAGACCTCATGTGGCTGGAGTGTGTCAGCAGTTCCTGCAAGATGAAGGCATTGAAGCTATGGACTGGCCCGCCCGTTCCCCAGACCTGAATCCGATTGAGCACATCTGGGACATCATGTCTCGCTCCATCCACCAACGTCATGTTGCACCACAGACTGTCCAGGAGTTGGCGGATGCTTTAGTCCAGGTCTGGGAGGAGATCCCTCAGGAGACCATCCGCCACCTCATCAGAAGCATGCCCAGGCATTGTAGGGAGGTCATACAGGCACGTGGAGGCCACACACAATACTGAGCCTCATTTTGACTTGTTTTAAGGACATTATATCAAAATTGGATTAGCCTGTAGTGTGTTTTTCCACTTTAATTTTGTGTGTGAAACCAAATCCAGGCCTCCATTGGTTAATAAATTTGATTTCCATTGATGATTTTTGTGTGATTTTGTTGTCAGCGCATTCAACTTTGTACAGAACAAAGTATTTATTGAGAATATTTCATTCATCCAGATCTAGGATGTGTTATTGGAGTGTTCCCTTTATTTTTTTCAGCAGTGTACATACACATATAAACAAATAAATACATACATATATATTAGGTACTTGGATAAATTTTGAAAGCTGTCAGTTTGATTTCGAATTCTAAGCTAAATTGATAGAACTATTCCCACAGATTACGGAACACTTTAGTTTTTGGAAATCGGATCAGGGGTTCACATTCTAGAGGGATTTTAATCCAGCAAATTTGGGGGAAAGTCATTAATACATTTTAATGGTAAAACAATGAAAAAACTGTGATTTTATTCTATGATTTTGAAATAAAACGTAGTACATCTTCAAAGAGACTTTCAATCACTTTCTTAGCAATTGCACAGGTACCTATCAGATTTAGGACTGCATTTACATTATGACCCTGGCATTAGCACTTAACCTGGACCTTTAACCTTCAAGGTAACGCAGTCATGACTGTGAAATTTTGATCATATCCGAAATATAGTAAGTAGTATATCAAAATACATATATACATATCTACACACACACACACACACACATGTATATACACATACACACACACACACACACACACACACACATATATATATATATATATATATATATATATATATATATATATATATATATATATATATATATATATATACACACACATATATATATATATATATATATATATATGTATACACACACACACAAAAATAATCAAATTTGATTCTGTAACCCAAGTATGGGCAGTGGTAGTTGTAGAGACTATTAGATTTTGGCTACCAAGACATTACTAGTTTGTATACAGACAGTGGTGACTTCTTCAGGTCACGGGTAGCCTGCCATAGTTCTTCCACAATAACAAATTGATGAAACAGCCATAGATAACTGTGAAACTGGACACACAACGTTCACTACTGTACAGCTAAGATCAAGCCTTAACACCTTTTCAGACATGAGATATGTAATGTCAGTCTGTTAAAATTATGGCATTCTGTCATTCAGACATCTTCATTTTTACATTGATGTTACCACTTCTTCATACATTCCTATCACATTGACAGATGCTTGAGTAGGGGAAGCACAAAGGCAGTCCAAGATTGTTTTTTGCTGATGGAGGCAGCGCACAAAATGTGGTACAATCTGTCTGTGGGCTACTCTTGCTTATGGTGGTGTTGCATCGTCAGCCACCCGCGAAGAACAGAGTTATAACATACAAAGAGCTGAAGTGAAACTTGGTGTCCACTGCTGCCAGTGTCTGTACTGTTCATGCTCTATTTTTGATCTTTGATCTTTTTTTTTTTTTGCACTTCTCCTATCTCTGGTGAACTCCACAGTTGCTCCCTTCCATATTACAGCCAACTTGTCAACCAATCAGCGTGTTTGACTGATGCATAGGTCATCCATGTCCAATGACGTGCAATTGGGATTTTGGAAGCCTGCACGGGAGCATGTTTGCAGCAGGTGAAAACCCCTCTCAGCTCACTTTCCAAACAGGAAGGTGCACACAGACAGCCACATTTGCAGGACCATAAATTACGCTTTACAGTACTTGTGAAAAGAAAAAACATAATACGCAGGCTACTATGAGTGAGATATGACTGTACATCAAATTTATCTAATGCATCAAGTTTTCTTGATAAGGGGGCTGCATTTTAATAGTCAAGAATGTATGTCATGAATGTAGTTATAATATACGTTATTATAATACGTTAATATACGTTAATATATAATATGTTTCCAACAAATACTGAACTATAGGGCTGGGCCATATCATATCATTCACGATAATACCAGTAAAAAAATACTTGCCCGGGAAAATAAATTATATCATAATATGATAATTTCATGGTGTAAGTACGTCACCCCACCACGCAGTGCATTACGCTCATGTAGGCCAGGCAGTGTTGCACACTTAGTGACTTTGTCGTTAGATTTAGCAGCTTTTCAGACCCCCAGCGCCTTTTTTTTTTTTTTTTTTAAAAAGCGACTAGCGACAAATTTAGCGAGCTTTTCCAGTGACAGAGAGTTTTATAACCTGAAATCCTCCGCTGCCGCCGTGTTTTTGTACATACAGCCTTCGTACTGCGTCCATTCCTACGCTTTGGCATCACCCGGGCCCCCAAAAGTACCTGGCTGTTGGGTTGTACTGTAAGTCACTTGACCTTAATAACGGAAGTGAGTCTTTTTCATGTGTTCGTGATGCAACCGGCAGATACGTAGACGCCGCATTGAGCAGGTGGGCTCGTTGCTGTGATATGTCAGTGCATATGTCTATGGATTTACTGAGCTAGCTATAACCCTGCTGGCTAAAATGCATTAATTTATTTGAGGAGCATTATTATTTAAATATGCCAATAGTTTATTTTTGAGCAATTTCTCACGTACATCTACAGCTGAATGTTTAAAAAAAAAAAAAGAAGTGCCAATGTGACATTTGGGACAAGTAGCTTTGACTCAGAAGTGCCTTTTTGTTTATACCTTTTGGGAAGGAAAAAAAATATATATATATATATATATATATATATATATATCGTATATATTGAAAATATTGTGATATTATTTTTGGTCCATATCACCCAGCCCTACTGAACTGTAGTTTCTATAATGTTATGTTTCTCAGGCCCTGTTAGCTACAGCACTGCAGCTTTTAAACTGCAGCTCTAACACAGCCACTTGTCTGAAATGCAGATCTCAGTGTAAGATCCCGATTGATCCTGTCTCCATGTCAGTTATTATAAGTGATTAATGTGGGCAACAGCAATTTTGGAGAAGCCTATCCAATTATGAAGGCATGTAAATAACTCTGAAGAAAAACTTCTAAAAACAGCTGGAAGCAACAAAATAATTTCAGCTCCTATTAACATTTTGTTAAAACTCAAAAATCTAGTGCGTGAAATTTATATTTCAAAAATGGTTCCCACCAGGATATTTAAACACTCTGGGGGGAAACTAGAGCAGCCAACTAAAAACTTGAAGGTTGATGGTTTGAGTCCCTGTTCAGACACAGACATCTCTCAGACAGCTGTTTTTGGACCTGATTTCTGACATGAGCAAAATAAACAAAAACCTGAATAAACTAACATTTAGAAGATTAATGTGTTCTAATCCATATGGAGTTGTATTAGGATGTTTTTTTACAGGATGAAGAGCAGAATTAACTACACATTTAGTCTCTGTAGGAGGAACACAAGGCACAGTCAGATTCTCTCTAAAGCCCCAGAACAAAAGCTGTTTTGCCTGTTCTGTGCACAAAAACACAAACACTACTATGAATCAATGCCATCATGAAGTAGCAGTAAGAGCAAGATGAAAATAATTCATGTATAAAGTTATTATCCTGCAGAAGAAATTGTTTTCAGTAAATACTACACAATACAATATCTAATCTACATATAAATATAGGCTTCCTCTCTCAGGGGAAATATAAAAGTGCTCATTAGATATGAAGATTGTTAAGCTGGTCATTCAACATACATCAATGTACTCAAGAATATTCTAAGAATTCACCATATTGCACATCTGCCTTAAAAAGTAATACCTCCCTGTCTGTTCCCCTCAGGCAGAGTCAGAAAAACTGTAAATGAGGGAAAATCATCAGTAATGACCGTTTCTATTCCCCGACTTAAATCTCAAACACATCAGTAAGATCTATTGGCACATTAAACGTGTCACCTCAACCATGCAACGTAGACAGAATCACGTCTAACCAAACCCAAAAGCTGCTACAGCACAAAAACAGGAACCACAACCAAAATTATGACTTTACAGCAGAGAATTAAAAAAAAAAAAACATATTGTCCATCTTCATGAGTCAGAACGCGTTATACATCTCCATCTTTTTTTTAAAAAAAGAACCAAAAAAAAAAAACTGCAGCTGGACCATGTGTGGTCTGCTTGTTATCTTGCTTTGAGTTAACTAAACACCTGTGCATGTTGTGACATCATGTTGCTTCTTTGGTCTGTTGCTTTCCTTTAGTAATGTTAGCATTACCCCCTTGAGGAGCCCAAGGATTCAAATTGTTAACAGTTTGCCCTCCAGGTGTCAACTTGCTCTTTTCTGAGTGGGTTCCTTCCCAGGTGCAGATTCAAAAATTTTTAGCTAGCAGTCCTTGTCTGCATGCCATCAACTGCACATCTTTGAAGCCTGTGATTGCTAGTGACTTTCTGAGGACAGGGAGCCTGTAGTCTTACACAGAGAAAAAGAGAACGCACACCAGGTGTTGTTCAGGTTGGATGTTGGTCCAGCTCTGCAGTGCTCCTGGCTAGTCATTCTGCACCGGTGCAAACACTGGATTGAACATTATCAGACTGTTGTATTTGTGTATTTTCTCACATCAGAAGTGCTGAATATGCAGGAATCCAATAAATTATGTGCAGCACCTGCAATGCTGCACTGCAATTTAGGCTTTGTAGTCACTAATGGTGAACCTTGTTAATCTAATCTGTCACTGAGTTTGTCTTTCATCACAGTAAAGACTTTTTGATGAAACTGCATTTTATAAACATTTTAAATAGATGTGAAATTGTTGCGCAAAGTGAATGAGGGAAAAACTCAACACAAGTCACAGGTGTTTGATGAGTTTGGAGGGGCATGGATGCACCTCCTACACCTAAAGACATGCAAAATGGACCGTTTGCATGATATGAAATGTGGCCAATGCCTGAAGTTCAGACTAGTCTGAAAGAGACAGGTGCAATATTCATCTCGTGAGAGTCTATCCATCACATGACCGCATACATCCAAACTTGTGGTGTATTTAAAGTTATACAGAATATTACTAGTGTCTGAGCATTAGTAAGATTGCTGTAACAACTTAACAGAAAAATGGCCAGGGTGCCATTCAGACGAACTGATACTCAGATTCCATCAGAGAGGACAGCATGTCTGAAAGGGGCTCAAAACACCACAACATCACTCTGTGCACAGAGCCAACTGCTTGCCTGTCGGTTACTCAAAATTTTAATTGAAAAATGTGAGGAACATTTAGGTTTTCTGTGTTTATGTGCCCTTGGAAAGAAATTTTTTTTTTGCTATACCTCAAAGTTCACTTTTAGAAAATTGCACGCACATAATCTTGTTAAAATTAGCAACTGACCCAGGCTAGGTCAAAGCAACAAAAGCACTTACTTCCTTCACAAGATGCATCCTTCAGGACCTAAATATTTGTGCAGTGTATGGTCTTATGTTTTGTTCCACCACACTGGATTGCAACTGTACCCCGCAGAACATCTACCTTTGTAGGTGGAAACCACAATAATCATTCAATCAAATGAAAACTAATCCCATCCAGTTAAACATAAATACACTGTGATTGCTACCTGTGGACTTATTTTATACTTGTTTGCACAAACTACACAGCCAAATCGCCCACTGCTTCATAATCTAGATAAGCATAAGACTTGACAGCTGCAGTTTCAGTATTGAAGCTGTATAAACAGTACCTTACTAGAAGAAAGAGCAGCAGCCCCACTTCTTCTGGCTTATATGAAATTACTTGCTGGAGTAATTAAAAGTGAGCAGTTTTATTCCTTTCTGAACTAATTTCATTCCCCAAAAACCGCTCTCACCTCCGTCCCTGTCTCTGGCCCGGTGTGTGTGGACAGCCTTTGCTCTGCCGTGCCCTGTAGTGTCGATGTGCTTGTTTTCAGGGCTGTCAGACCTCCTGAGCATCTTGCAGAGGAGGGGGTGCGACGTCTGAAGATTCTCGCATCTTCTCGTGCCGGTGGTCCCCTCCTGGATGGCTCTTGGATCAGTATCTGAGAGTCTGTTAAACAGAAATCAAACACCTCGCTGTAAACCTTAAGCATAAGTTTTATGCTTTCACTGTAATCAGAAGGGCTCTAAACACAGTGCTCGGCTCTTTAAATCTCTATAAAGTCAAAGTAGTCATAATTTCAGTGTTTCAGAATTTAATTAGCATGGGCAAATACATATTTATGAACTGAGAGCAGCTATTATTTAATAGCCAGATTAATTCTGCTTGAATTTGTGTTTATAACGACGTATTCATATATACCACTACACGTTTCATGACGAAGTAAACAACATTTTATCTGACAGCCGACTATTAGCCTGCTTTTCCTACTTTGGTTATTATAATTTCAATGAAGTATTGAATACACTGGTTTGCTGTTTAAATGTCAAATACTTTGTTGTTTAGGGAGCTTAACTTGGCTATATCCTTAAAATGACAGATTGCGGTCAGGCCCTAATCGGACTGGCTAGCAAGCGAGCTAACAGTAACAGGCTATCATTAGCTTACAGTTGTAATAAAACTCGCCTGTACCTTTTCCAAAAACGCAGACTTCGACGAGATACATTTACTACTGCTCGTGTCTTTACTAGAAATGTTTACGTTAGGAGACATTTACGGGGCTTAAACTGGGGCCTCAAGCAAGCACGTCTACTTTTTGTGTTATTTTCCGCACTGGCTGGGGCCTGTGTGCTCTCTAGAAGCCTGCACCAGAGATCTCATTTTAATCTTACTTGCTGCTAGCAAGCTAGCAGGCTACGCTCGGCTAACAAGTACCTGATAGGGCTGAGAATCTCTTCGGTCGCACCTGCAAAGAAAAAGAAAACAGTTGTGAATTTGAAGCTTCACATGTCAACGCTCAGAAATGCGCGAAAAGCCTCGCAACGGGTGGACGACATAAGTTTCCAGACAGTTATTTTGGTTTCAATAAAAATGGCGGATTGTCAAAGCGTAGCTATGAGGAAAAGGAAAAAAACTGAATAAGTAAGGTTAAAAGGAGGTGTTTACCCATCAGGCCGAGTCTCGGTTGTTTCCTTGCATACATCCCCATCAATGCCGTGTTAGTGTGATTGGAGTGGGATGTGAAAGACTGATAACTGCACTGTGTTTTCTTGTTGATTCAGCCGACCTGAAATCGCCAATTACTTCAGCCTAGCTTCTGGGTATTGCAATGCTATCGGCTGCACGGGTGTAAAGAGCGCCCTCACTCAGTCCATCTCCCACTCAGGCTCACAGCCGAGTCTGTGTCAGCCGAGGAGACGCAGCGGACGGGCTGAGCTGCGCGTAGGGTTGCCAGATAGGACACGTCCTCCACCACCAGCACGCCTTCATGAAGTCCAAAAATGTTCGCCTAATCATGCTAATAACATTAACAAGCATGAGTTTGTGTTGCTCTCTGGCATTTTTTAAGCCACTACTATCACTTTTACTTTCATATTAACGAATTTAGATGTTAAAACTTACACAAAAATGCATAAATGGAGCATCAAAACCCTCTCAGGTGTCGGTATTATGGCGTGACTAGTTAGTATTTGAAAAATGACGCGTATGTAACAAATGTACATTAACTACTACTTGTGCAGACCTGGCAACCCGACTGTAATCGTTGCAACTACACACACCCCTTCCTATGGCAATATTCGGGACACAAAGCAACTGGAGACCCCCCCCCAACCCAAAACATGTCAAGACGTTCACCTGTATTGTTGTATTAAATAAATTTATTATTTTCTACCCACATTTTGAAAAACATTTTGAATAAACAATAGTAAATAAGCGCTACAGCTATGACGTTTACAGGGCCAAGACAAACAGTGATTTGTTCTCTCTTGACATCTAGTGGTTGTACTTTGACATCGCAGGCAATATTTATCAACTTATCAGCTCTGCGCTACCTATCACACCTATAACACCTGTGTTATAGTATAACACAAAAAGATGATGAAATTTTGAAGGACAGACATTCCACTCTCAGATTAACAAATAAAATAAAGACCATTTTTTTAGTGTTAAACTGTACTATTCTGTTTTTAATCGAATTTTTTTTTTTTAAAGGACTGCTCATGCCACAAACGTATGACAGGGGTAAAGTTATTTAAAAAAAAATACATAAATTCCAAAAGAAATCGTTCCAGATATTGTGCGAAGCCGTTTACTAACACAGTGAGACTTTGAACAGGCTGTACCAATGTTTCAGTGAGTGACCGTCACAAGGGGGCTGCAGGACTCTATTGTTCCCAGACAAAGCAGCCCACATCGTATCCCCGGCCCGAGGACAAAAGAAGCTGCAGTTAAGCATTTTGGCACACAGCGCAATTTAATGTGGGACCAACAGCCCGCAAACAGGGCGTGCTTCTGTTGTTGGCACGTTTCTGGAAACTGTTCACACACACGTATGCCCAGCATTACATAAGATTGGGGTTCTGTCTCAGAGTGTCAGTTATTTTACAAGGACATTTATTTATTTATGCTAAGAATAAGGCGAAATCAGATCAGATCAGATCTGATTACTCCTTCACTGGCCAACTTGTTGCTTTATATCTTAAAATCACCGGTAGGGGGAGCTATCACGTCATTTTAATGGCTCTGGTATGGAAGGTACAAAACTCACCTGAATAACAGGATACAATTCTTTCTGTTTGTGATATATCAGACATGAAAAAGAAAAAGCAAGACAAAGCAGCGAAATATAAAGTTCAAGGCAAAAAAAAGGAAAAGAAAAGTGTGGCATGTGCTACTTGTTGATTAGGTGCTGTGGGTAAAACGAGTGACTCACTCCTAATAATTAAACTGACACAAATTATTATTATTAATTTTTGGATACACTTTTGAAAATTGCAATTTCATATGATTGTGTGCTTCTTTTCTAGTGAGAGGTAAACTTACAACCGAGGCGTTTGCACATGATGGACAACGAAAATAAGCCAATTAAAATGTAGAACTGGACCACTGAGCACGCCTCCATTAGACATTAACCAATGAGCGAGCAGATCGGACCGCCCGGGCGGTGAAAGTCCCCGCGCGGTTACAGATCTCAGAGCAGTTTTGTGTTGTCACGCATCCTACCGCTAATGCTGTGTCTAAATATACAAACAGCCTTCAAGTCAGCGCCTTGGCAGAGCACTTTACTAGTCTTGGAGAGTGGCACCGTCAGCCGAGGCGTAACGTTTTGAAAGCTCAGCACACACAGTGGAGAGCGGGGATGAGTTGAGGGGATCATAAAGGAATAAAAATACGGTTTTGAAAACGGAAAACAAAACGAGTGAAAAGTTTTGCTTCCGAAAGAACCCGTGGAGTAGCTACACTGTGGCCATTCAACTCCGACCTCCGAGTGAGTAGAACCTTCACGTTATTTATCCTCACAGTTGTCAGAACAATGAAAACAAACTAACACATTCTCTGGGATTTAAAATAATGATAATATATTTTTTAAATGGTGCCGAAAACATTGCCGTGGCTTCATGGGAAATTCTCAAGTATTCAGGCTGTATGAAACAGAGAGCTCAACTTGTAACAGTGTAATAGAAGTGGACTTGGCGTGTCTGCGAATACCTAAATTAAAGTAGCCTTCTGGGACTTTAACCCCATTTTTACATGGTGATACTGATTTATTCAATAGGAATGCTAATCTAGACCCCCCGACCTCCACCCCCGCCTTTTAGTGCTAAATGAAATTTCACCTGACGGTTTTTCTTGTTTCCGTGGGGAAGTAAATGCAGTTTTATTGCGGGGCATACAAAGTGTCTCTAAATTACAGCAATAAGCTGCAGTTAGTGATAGGAACGTGCACACCTACGGCGGAACCTATCGTCACGACACAACAAAAGTAGTTCAGCCTCCTAAACTACACACAAACAAAGCATAATGACAACATTTCCTAGTGGCACAACTCTCAACTTACACACACACACACACACACACACACACACACACACACACACACACCGTAAAGCACAGCTCCTGCTCCCCCAGGAAATACAGTGTGCCTTGTAGCGTCGACAGAGGGAATACAGGGCCCTTGTGCCCTGCAAAGTCAAGTACGGTGACTCGGAGCTTGACACTGGCTGACAGCGCCAAGCTTCTGACTGGGCAGCTCAGCACTGGGCCAGCTGCTTCTGCCTCCCAGCCCAGCCACTGGTTTTGCATATTTTGAATGTGCATATCATGATCAGGGAGGTGCGTGTGAGTGTGCGTGTTTTTGTCTCACACAATTCCTTCATAACCCTTATTGCTCTGCCGTGGTATGAAATAGCTCACACCCTTGTGTATCTTTAATCCTGAAAGCAGATATGGCTATGACATGGAAGAGGAAGTGCAGCGATGCTTAAAGGAAACAGTTCATTAAAAAAAAAAGCTGCGTTTCAGTGGCAAACACGGCATTCCATTCAAGGTTTTTCCAGTTTAATTATTTAATTATTAATAAATCTCGCTGCTTGCTGCCAGGCAAAGTGTCTGCACCATGCCCCGTCGTTCATTAGTGATTTTGTCGGTATCCTTAACACAGTTTTTGGTGCTTTGGCTGTGAGTGAAAAGGAAAAAGTAAGTGGATGACCTTCTTTTCCTCATGGTTCACTGCCGCCGAGGGGACTTTCTGAGGAGCTGACATTCCTCTGTGTGGTTTTATCGACAGTTTTGGTCCCCTATTGTGCTCTCACTGGGAATAACCCAGTTCTTTTTTTTCTCTCTCTCTTTTTTTAAAAATCTTGCCTTGAAAAAGGTGGGAGGCCTTTGGTCTGCATTCCAGAATGGGCAGGAAGAGTCACTTAGGAGACTTTGATTTTAGGTGTTTTAGTGAGTTTCATTACTCCAGCCTGTACAGCAGCCGAGCATCAAGGGGTTTCATTAAACCAGGCTTGATGTGTTTCATGGGTTCATGGACTCTTCAGTGATGATTGAAGGTGTCGAGGTGCAAATGTTTGCCATCTGGAAAATGTTTTGACTGGGGTGGCCTGTCTGAATGCCTGTTGCCAGATAATTTTTCTTTTGTTTTTTGTGCACATGGTTCTGGAGTGTGGTGCGTGTGGGAGCAGCAGAGGTCAGGGTGGGGTCGAAGGCTGCGTCTCAGACGAGCCTCAGTGTAGGAGAGTTTGCCCCGTGTTGGTTGTCTGAACAGGTGTCTCCGAGCTGCAGCTCTGCATAGCTCACATTCCCAGGGTTTTGTTCCTGGCGTGGATGGTCACTGAACTGGGGGAGGGAGGTGTGGGAACTAAGAATGCTATGCGTACAAGGCTCAACTCCCAGAATTCACCCTGGCAACCTGCTGACAGAGACAAACGGTTCCTGTCACTGCGACAGCCTGGTCTGTGTTGATGAGAAACCTGTCAGCGGCCCAATGCGCTGCCCACAGCCAGAGACAAAGCTGAGATTTGGTTCGGAGCTGCTTGTCAGCAGGGAGGCTATTTTCTTGGGGCTTAAGGGTGGATGGGATACAGTAGTTTAAGACTCTTAATCCAAGTATTAGTTTGGATTACTATCAGCTCACCCAGAGTCTTGAGAAATTGCCTTGTCTGAAGACAGTGCGTTGAAGTTTGCCCAACCACTTGTGTTATGAAGGATGACCCTCTAGGCCTCCTGTAGGGGATGCTTCAGGAGAATGGGGTATTGGGTTTGCTGTTAAAACTGCAGGTTTTTAAGTATCTTGGGGTCTTATTCATGAGTGGGGAAAGAGTGGAGCAGAAGACTGACAGATAGATTGGTGTGGCATCTCCATCATCTAGTCTGATGTTGAGTGGAGAAAGCTGAGTCTAGAGGCAAAGCTGTCAATTTGACTGGTCAGTTTAAAAGCCCAGCTTTATCTATGGCCATGAGTTGAGGGCGGCAACTGAAAGAAGGCTGTCTGGACTCACCCCTCGTGGGCCGACTATACTCACCGCTTTGGTAGTGTTGCACACAAACTGTGACATCACAAGCTTTACCAGCACTGAGAGCGCCAGTACTTTCTGCAGTATTCTCGTGAACAATAGTATTCGCAAAGAAAACCTCCACATCAGCGCTGGTATAGGAGGAGAAGTCAAAACACTAAGCAAAGAAAATGAGGGTTTTTTTTCTCCATATTTTTTCCACAAAGTCTCATTTTTCTCTGTTGCAATACAGTGTATCACAAAAGTGAGTACACCCCTCACATTTCTGCAGATATTTAAGTATATCTTTTCATGGGACAACACTGACAAAATGACACTTTGGCACAATGAAAAGTAGTCTGTGTGCAGCTTATATAACAGTGTATATTTATTCTTCCCTCAAAATAACTCAATATACAGCCATTAATGTCTAAACCAGCGTTCAGACATCAGCAGCGGC
>JAMQGT020007406.1:0-19731 GCA_024447675.2 Pterophyllum scalare | reverse complement strand
TGTATTGCTAGGAGTGTCCTTGTCTCTAGTGAGGTCAGATCTGACAGATCATAATTCACAAATTTTAACCATAGCAGTTCCTGCAAACAGTGTGTTCTGTCTGGACTTTCCAGATAAACAAAGACATTCATTTTTCTGGCATTTCATGTTAGAGCGTACATCTGTCATTTGTCTTTTATTCTTTTTTCTTTTTTTAAAATATATATACAGTAACTAAATTAACCTCCACTGTTAAACAGCCCGATACCATGCAAACCCCTCATTAAGATTTTGTTTTTCTTTCAATCTTTTTTTGTTTGATATTTAATATTATTTCCGAGTATCTGTTGTAATAAAGTTTATCCAACAAATTGTGATGGAACAGGTTCAGGCTGAAGCCATGCTAATCATTAAAGCCACCCTACCTTCCGAACAGAAGAAAAAGAAACTAATGACAACAAACAGGTAAATAACAACATTCTCACATATAACCCTGAATGTATAAATGTATAAATGTGTAACAGACTTTCTGTACATGGATAATGCAACATTTTAAATGACTGAAGAAGAGTACAGTTAACCACATCAATGACTGTAAAGTCACAACAAAATAGATTACACTGGCATTCAACTGTATCATTACACCTAAAATTTACCCTCTGTGGGACAATAAAGGCATACATCCACCAACGTCTTCAAGGTCAACTTAATGATTCATTGGTCCAAATTTGTCACGGCTGGTGCTGGCAAGGCAGGCAGGACCCCAAAGCAGGACGCAGGCAAGAGCGGATGTGTGCTTAATACTTTATTAGAAGGCAGGGAATGCCAGATGCTGGGCAAGGGCCCGCTACACAAAACTAAACTCAAAACTCGAAAACTTAAAAACCCGAAAACTCAAAACACACAGCTGTCATCAACCTAGATGAAACGACGAGGACCCGAACAAAGAACAAAGGAAAACCAAGGGCTTAAATACACATGAGGAACTGACGAGGGAATAGAAAACAGGAGGGAACACAGGTGACACAATCAGGCAAACAGAAGGGAGCAAAACCAAATACAACGCACAGGGACCACAAGACTACCAAAATAAAACAGGAAACACCAGGGAAACAAGGACACAGACCTAAATACAAAACATAAGACACTGGGCCACCGGCCCAGGACCATGACAAAATTTGTCAGAAAGCCTTATAACTTAGTGTGGCATGTATTGTCAACATATAGAAAGTACTGTATAAAGATTTAAAATATGATGCCACATTTGACCCCTGACCTCTCCTTCAAGGTTAATAGATTGATCTGAAGGTCAAAGTGATAATAATGCTATATTATGTTTTTTTTTGTCCTGTCTCCATCCCCTCAGCCCCAACCAGTCGCCACAGATGACTGTCCCTCCCTCATAACGTCACCTAGTGGCAACAGGAAATGCCATGTTTGATTGGTCTTCCTTGTGGGTGTGACAAAATGGATTCATAGCACTGCCAACAATATTTCAGTGAAGCATCCCTGGCACTAAATGTTCCATCTACATGTACTGTGTGAAATTTGGTAGCCTCACATGCAATTTCTATTGTGGGTTCCACACACCAGAAACAGCAGCATGACTTATAATTAGCAGGTGTTCTTTAATACCATCTAGTGAACACAGGAAGTCACAAGCACCTTATCTTTGAAACACAGTTGTAAGATATCCATCTAACTACGAGAAACTGAAAAACTTTCTCCAAGTTAGTGATGCTGTGGTGCTCAGCAGTGCCAGGGGAACCCTGATATCTTTTTGGATATCAGGAGGTCTGAAATACCAGAGCAATGTTTGTAGCCTGCAGGCAAAATGGTGTAGGTGTAAATGACTCTGATTAGTGAATACCAGTGAAACTGTCGGGCTAAAATGTGCGTCATCACTGCAGTGGATGAAAAAAAAGAAAAAAGAATTAGAAACAAAACAAGAAAAATCAGTTGTTTTACTGGTAGATCTGTTGCTATTCATCAACCTGAGCCAGAAAAATACAGGCTTGAGCATTGAAAATAATAATTACAATAATAAGTTATTTATAGAGTTACTACTGTATATCAAAAATACTGCAGTTATACTGTATGTTATATATATATATATTCTTATTATCAATACACTTTGAGCATCACTATAACAAATCACATTAGTAAATATTTATTGAAGAAAGACAAACTTTGAGGAACATACTTATAAAAAATAAGAACTTCAGTGATATGCTGAAAACAGCAAATGCATTCTCCAAAGAGAAGCAACTAGTGGCCCAGCAGATAGCTTTCAAAGTGTCTAGCCACTGTCTGGAAGAAATAGAAGTTAGCCTGCAGCTGGGCCTGGGGCATCAGATGAGCCTTGAAATGCTTTCTTGCCACCTCTAAGTCATATGAGTTGGTGGCATTTGGTCTGAATATAGTCCAACGTGTAGACCTGTGTGATGTGTAGCCTTGTACTTTGGATTCGCTTCCAGTCTTGCCTGAAGTGTGGCACAAAGGTCGACGAGCTCCTGGGTGTGAAAGGATGGAGGCTACACCCAGACACCTTCTCAAAGGTGTTGTCCTCATCATACATTACATTATTTGTCCATCTGCAGCTAATACAGCAGCTATAAGCCTTGAGTTTCATTGTGTTCAATGCTTTAGTGTCTGTGTACCCAGTTATTTATCAAAGTAATAAAATATTCATCTTGCTTTTGAGTGCACCATGTTAGGTTGAGTGTGATAAACTTTAGATGTGGTGCAAAATGTAACCAGGCGTTGCCTTTTCTGCAGAGCATTGGTTTAAACAGAAAATTGTCTGACTAGATCTTTTCCTTGTCCCTATGGTAACAAGAAGCAGGGCAAAGGTCTCTGTGTGTAATTATTACGTGTTACTCTATTGATCCCCTTATGGAAATTCTCTTTTTGCTTACCCTTGTGCAAAGGCAAATCAGACTGCTGGGTAAGCTTGAGAAGTACACTCTTGAGGCTGGCATAGATTCATTGTTTTGCTCAAGGACACTTCAGTGAGATGAATACTTGTCATTACCAAGGCTCAAACCTGAACTTTTCAGCTAAAGAAAGAGGTCCCTCCTCCCTTTACACCCTGCCTTGTTTGCACATGTATATAAATATGTATGCAGTGTAATTTCTTGTGTGGTGATGATGCATTGTTTCTCTGATGTTTGTTGTGTATGCCTATGGTCTAAAACCTTATAAAAGTAGTATGCAGTAACTGTCAAGAGCCTACATTACAATAAAATTGAGTGACTTGCATTTTGTGATCTAATACTTTAATATCAAAAGGCAATCAAACATGCAGTTCAAGGGCACAGTTTGAGCATAATAGTGTATACTGTCTCCTCCCAGTGTACTTCTGAGCTGGCGCTTAAATGGCTTAAAGTTATGTTTAAATTTCCTTTTGCAAATTCACGTGCAGCATCAGTATGCAAAGTCTATCTACAGATTGGAGATTTTGATTCGTGATGCTGTTTTTGTGAAACAGGTTACTCAGAGAATTTCTCAGTATTGATTCGTTTATCCCAACAGCACTTCAGTCTGCACTTGAAGGAATCTCCAAAGTCAGCGTGACCATCTGTAGTAATTTTATGCAGTAATGCAAAATTATAATTTAAGTCCCACTCTCTACTCATAGCACAGTCAACAAGTATCCTACTCACCATATGCACACTCTGTACATTTGGATGGCTCTTTCTATGTCTTTCCCTAACACATAGGCGCAAAATAGGTTGTCTGCCACTAATGGTTTTCAGTCATTTACAGATAATGCTGTGGCAGTGGGGTGTGGTTTTTGTATCTGTCTGGGTAAGAGGCATCGGTGGCGGCACAGTGCTGCAGTCACAGCTGCAGGTAAATTGGTAATTAGTAATCTTGTCTATTTATCTCCCCTGCAGTGAGGCTAGAGTCTCTCTCCTGGTGATTATGTACACCAGTGGCATGCTCTCTGAGCCTCAAGTCCTGAGCTGTTTTCTAGCAACATAGTTAGAACCTTGGCTGTGTTGTTTATGTTTAATAAAATCACAGCTATATGGTAGCTATTACCCTGTGCATGCATGCTTCTGGGAGTCCTAAAGGCAATGAACCCAGTTACTAAAGTCCACTGTCCTTCTATGAGCTGTGATGGTTGCTTGAGTCCAGCATCATAAATGACCCCTCAATGCACTTAATTTTGTTCAGAGGAGCAGGAGCACAGATGCTTGAGAATTGAAAATGAAGCCCGCTAAGTGATTCAGGTGGAAACATCCCTTCACGGGAAATGTGTTAATGAGTGGAGTAAGTGATCTGATGTCTCAGCAAAGCCACAACACCACTGTTTAACATACAGGTTAGAAATAAAACAAAGGCATCTATCAGGTGTAGAAAACTGTGATTGTTGAATTTCTTATTTTGATTCTAAGGCTTCTTCTTTCTGTCACCATTTCCTCATTTATAAATGCATGCTGGCTTATTGTCAGAGGAAGAGTATACAGGGAACAGGAACATTTATTTTGTATTTTAGAATGAAAGAAAACATCAATACAAATTTTAGTAGATCATCATCAGAATGATCAGTTAGAAATGTACATGATTTTTAGAGTATCCCAGTAACTTTTAGTTTGCTTTAAAGATCATTTGAATTCAGAAGAACCCACTAACCCATGTTATCCCACCATGACTTGATAGTGTTAGAAAACACCTTCTTTAAATACCCCACTGAACGGTACTTCATAGACAGCACTGTGGTGTGCCTCAGGTCCAACCCTTTATTTATTTTACTCTATTTTTTTGTAGCTACAAAGTAGCCACAAAGTGTTACACTTTGTGGCTACTTTGTATCTACATAATTCTTCATAATTAACCTTTACTTACCTACTTACTTCAGATTTACCTATAGTATTTTTATAACCAATCTCACCTATACTGTAGTATTTTTAGCATGTGATATTCATGCAAATATGTATATAAATATTTGTACTGAGTGTCCCTTGTTTGTAAATACAGGGCAGCAAGACATGCGCTTTCTACCTAAGGAGTGTTTCTTCAAAGATCATCAGGTTATTTTAAATTACTTTTTAAGTAATCCTATTATCAGGGTATCTTGTGTTATTGAGCTCTATCATTTGAATTCAGAAGAACCCACTAACCCATGTTATCCCACCATGACTTGACAGTGTTAGAAAACACCTTCTTTAAATACCCCACTGAAAGGTACTCACTGAAAGCTATGGTTCTCAAATTTCAATAAAACATGGCAAATGAACATGCTCACTGATGAACAGCTGGTGGCTAGTGTACAAGTGTACATGAAAAACACACTTACAAATTTAACTGTGTTTACAGTAATCTGATATTAATTATGTAATCAGTATATTTAATCTTTTTTATATGCAACAACTTTGTATCAACACATTAGATTTAAAACTGTCTTTTCTATTAACATAATGGGAAATGCTGTTTATTGATGTATCTTGTATCTGGCCTTGTATTACAGTTACAGTAACTTGCAGTGACACAATATCAGTACAGTTTTAAAATGGTATTGTTAGGCTTTGGGAAAAGATAATGTGTCATGACTGGGGCAAGTTTCAGGTGGCATGGTGGCTCTGCCCCTGTGGGCCTGGCCTTCTTGCACCTGCTCTGAATCAGTTCAATCTAGCTGAGAGTAGCTGAAGGCTGGACAAGCAGCAGATCCCTGCCAGATCATCTTCACTCTGTATTAGTAATCAGGCTCTCATAGTCTGACTGTTCCTTGTTTACTTACCTTGTTGGTCTGTCTGCTTTCTAGTGTGTGCACTTTAGAGTGCTCAGATTCCTGCTCTGTTTCCTGCCTACTGCTCTGAGGAGTTCAGTGCTGCTGCCAATCCGGTTTTGAATATTCCTGTAATCTGGAAGAGAAGGACTCACCTGGAGAACTCACTTGCCTGCCCACTTCTCCACTGCCTGCTCACTTGCACTCAGAACCCACCTCAAACTCACATCTTCCTTGCCACCAAGTAAGACTGTTCACCTCTCTCTTGCTCACTGTTGGACTTGTGCCAAACCTTTTCAGACCCTGGCTAATCCACTCACTCCTCCCTTCACAGAATTCCTGTTGACCAACCCAGTCAATCGTAATTTTGGTTCTGCAAAAGTGTCCGTCTGTGTACACATTTCATTCAGACAGTGTGTGGAGAGAGGGGGTTTTCACCCACCGCAGATGTGCCTCCATGCAGTCCTCCGTCGCTGGGTGTGGATGACCTAAGGATCAGCTGAATGCTGATTAGTTGACAAGTGGGACAGAAAAGTGAAGGGAGCAACAGCAGAGTTCACTGGAAATGGGAGAACTGTGAAGAACACTTCCAAGATCAAAAAGTACAGCATGAAAAGCACAGACAGTGGCTGCAGTGAACACTTTTAATTGTTTTAAACACTTAGCTCTTGGCTCTTCTTTGCGCCTGACCAATAACAGCACACACAAGAGTGGTCCATAGACCGCTCATACCACGTGCTTTGTTCACTGCCTCCTTCGACAGCAGAGCTCTCTGCAGGTAGACGGGCTGTCCCCAGCCTGCCAGTGGACTGTGAAAGCGCTCTCCCTGTTGAACCATAAATTCCACATTAGCAGTGAACTCATGTTCCTCCCTCAGTCTCCCTTATGTTGTCCACTTTATTTGGTAAATAAATCTTTTTAACTGCACCTGCTGAGTCAAAGTCTGAATTCAGAATCCTCCTGTGCCAAACATGGCATTAGGATCTTGGTTTATTACAGAAAAAAAGACTGACAGTGTCTTTTATTTTGGCTGATTACTTGGAAAAACATGAAAAATCACTGCTAATGATCTCACACAATAGCTTACAATGTGCATACAATTTTGTACTCTATTTTATATTGTGGTATAAAACAAATTTAAAAAGTAGTTCCTGAGAAATATAATGCATTTTAATGGCACAGTAATTTCTGATATTGTGAGGACAGGCTTGTAGATGATATAACTCAGTCCTGTTTGTAGTATACTGTTAATTGTGCTTTTTTAAAATTACTGTTTAAGAGTTTTTGATTTACTTGTTTTACTAAATACTGGTTGTCTTAAAGCCATAAGTGTTGCCTGTAGATTGATACTTAAGAGGCCTTTGCCTTTTATTTTATCTAAGTGCCTATTAGCTTTGCAAATATTACAAACCTACATACATAATTGACATATTTTGGGTGATTTCTAATGCCATAAGACCAGCAAGGCTAACGCATGAGGCAGCTATCAAAGCTGTTTCCTTGATAGTTTGGATTTAAGGGCAATATTCATTATGGTAATAAGAAAAGAAGAGAAACACGCAAAGCCACTACAAACCCCATAAACATCCTGTATGGTGAATGCAGAAGCTGCTTAATGGTTAAATTACAGATGTAAGGTTATTATCTTGTACCTCTATTTTGTTTTAAGCACTTATTTAATCCATTAATTTGAATTGTGTGCCTGCTCCATTACAATCACTTTTCCGCCATTGTTATTGCTGTGCGAATAACCTATTCACTCTAGCAAATGACCTAGTAAATGCATATAATGATCACTGTTGTGCAAGTTGTGGTGTAATGAATTAATAAATGTAAACTGTCATAACACTCTGACTAAATTAAATCTGAGCGTGTTAACATTATTTGATGTAATTTTTATAATTTTTTTTTTATGTTGGCCAGGTGTTAGGTAGATTAGTCAAAACAGGGCATTAAACTAATGGCATTACAGCCTAGGTCTTTGATTTTTTAAAAAATAATTAATTTA
The DNA here is from genome assembly GCA_024447675.2 of Pterophyllum scalare. Lineage (NCBI taxonomy): Eukaryota > Metazoa > Chordata > Actinopteri > Cichliformes > Cichlidae > Pterophyllum > Pterophyllum scalare. The sequence goes on along the minus strand of JAMQGT020007406.1, from coordinate 12,010 downwards.
TTTTTTACAATACCTTAGATTCTTCTTACCTAACGTCAATGCATTATTTTCTGGTTTTCAGGTAAGTTATTATTTCTAAAGATTTTGGATGGCCAGGAAATGTATGTTGGTTGTTTCATAGCTAAGGATCACTTTAGAACCTGCTGGTGCACAACTAACAAAAAGGGTTTATAAATATTTAATCTGAATATGTGATACTGGCTATTATTAGCACTGATCATGGTGAGAATTTTAATTTGACTGACCATGAGACCTGCAGTGCATGCTGATTAACTTTAAAAGTGCCTAAGTAGGAAAACAATGACACAGTGACATATAAGAAGGCCCATGGGCAGTTACTAGCTGTTATTAGGCCAATGAGAAATGGTGTGACTGTCCTGAAGGGCAGCCAGGGCAGGCAGCTTCACACTCTGATGTAAATCTTTTGTGTTGTACTCTTACTTTCACTCTAGAAGCATAAAACTACATCATAATTTCATAGCCCTGCTCTCTCTGTCTGTGCTCATTTAAGAGGTGTGTTATTGATTAAGACAAAATGTCAAATATCAGTAAGATTTATGAGGCATATGCAGGTTGTATCAGTTTCCATTAATGCTTGGAAAGAAAAGAAAACTTTTCATAACGACTGTCTTTTAATTGTTTTAAACTTGTAAAGTGGAGCAAATCAGAATTCCTTGTGACTTGATTTGTAACCAGCTTGGCATAAACGACCTGACTCACAGCTCAACTTCACTTCTTTAATTCTTACCAAAGTATACTGGGACTTGCTTGAGACTTGAAGGTTGCGAGTTGAAAGGTGTTTGTGATGTGTGTGTCTTACTCTTGCATCTGCAGTATACACTATAGTACATCATTATCACTCTGCTCTTTGGGAAGGAATGTGGGGTCTAACTAATATGTTATTTCCTGTCTTATCGGGCTTTGTAAGATGTGAGCTCTATATATCGCTAGCATAATTCATACTGATTTTATGTTTGTACTTTCTATTTCAAATGTGCTTTGCAAATAACACTCTCATTTTAAAAACCGCCACTACCACTTAACAACCATCTGCCTCCCCCTGAAGAACTGCTGAAATGCTTTTGAGGTTAGAAACCACACCATTTATTGTAGCTTTTAATCAAAGTAAGATCAAAACAACATCATACACTTGTGCTGCCCTTTAGTATAAATTGCTTAAGTAAACCCAGCTATTTCTTTCACGTGTTTCATTCATCCAGCAACATGAACTGAAATTATTAAACAAAAAGAAGAATCCAGAATGATTTAATCCCTTATTTGCATGAAAGTGTAATGAAGATCCCTTTTCCAAATTACTCCTGAGAGAGAGGAGTAACTTTGATGAACAGGGTTCAGCCTTTGATTACAATCCCTTTAAGATCCATTAGTCACTCAACCTAATCACCCCATCCCCCCAGATATTGATGTCTACACATGCCTCTGCTCAAGAGTCTCTCCAACCTAAACAACTGCACTCCCAATTCCCACCTCAGTGCTCTCCAGACAACAATGATGCTACTGTGTGAGTGGGAAGAATGCTTACAGGTAGAAAAGCTGTCTCAAACAGGAAAGGGAATGACAACTATATCATAAAATGAAACGTCAGCAATTCAAAAAACAAACAAACAAGAAAGCAACAACAACAGCATGAAAAGTGCACAGACAGGTTGCAGTCAACAGCTTTTATTGTTTTTAATGGCTTGTTTCACTATAAAGTTTTTTTCTGCAGCGGGGCCTAAGCTGAAGGACCAACAACAGCTTAATTTAGACTTCTGCATCAATGTAGATGCTATGTAGCCAGGATTTATAGATTGATGGGCCTCGATCTATACTAGTTGGGAGTGGACTTTCTGTCTTTGAGTTGATCCATTCTCTTCAAATTGATTCAGACACTGGCAGTCACAGAAGAAGTACAGTGCTATGCAATTTTTAAAAATAATTTCTCTATGTTTTGCCAGAAAAATGGGAAATAGATGCTGTGATTTACAGAAACATGTGCAAACTTACATGTAAATATGGTATATATGTTTAAAAAAAAAGAAGAAGAGTGTGTATAATAATGAATTTGAAAGTCAATATTTGGTGTGACCACCTTTATTCTTCAACACAGTCTGAACTCTCTTAGGCAAACATTCTCGACATTTCTTGTTGCAGTCTTCAGGAATAGTTCTTCAGGCTTCTGGAAGGACATTCAAAGCTCTTCTTCTGGATGTTCGCAGCTTTTTGTTCTGTTCTCTGTCAAGATGGGGTCATATTGTTTGGCTGGCTATTCAGTCGCCATGAAGAAGAGCATCTGCTTCGTGGGTCCAGCCATGAAGCAGACTAAGCACACAGACATTTTAACTAAATGAACTTTATTGCAAAGAAAATGGCTAAGCAGGGGTTTGTGGCTGGGGAGTCTGAACAGCTTTACTGCGAGAGGGCTCACAGGAGCTCTGTCGAGGACAAGAATGAAAGTTAATATGCTGTCCAGTAGGTGGATGTAACATGTTGATGTGAAAACTGAAACCGATCAAGTCTTACTTGAGAATGAGAAGAGGCAGAGTATGGATAGGGTACTGGGTTGGCAGGTGGGTATTCGCAGGTATCAGGTGGAGAACAGGCAGGCAGGCTGATGTACAAAAGTAGGCGAGTGAGTGAGAGCCAGCAGGGGAGTAGCGGACTTCCTGGAAACATCGCTGACACGGGGGTCACTGACTTCACACCAGTCAGTGATTTAAATATTTTCTTTCTTAAATATATTGGTGCTTGTTATGTGGCTGTGGCAATTCAAAGCAATTTGAACCCATTTCTTAAGGATATGGTTTGCAGATACTGTTCATCTGCTGTAGCTGTTTCCTAGACCTGCCACTTCTTTTGTCCTTTACTGTCTAGTTTCCTTTTTTAAGGACATGCTGAGATATGCCACGTTTTTGGCTAATAGCTCTACAGGAATCAACGTGTCGGTGCAAAAAATATGCCTATCAAACTGTGTAATCTTAGGAATTTTTATGTAGATTGAGCCAAAGAAAATGGAACAAATGATGTGTTTTTGCAACAGACTGCTAGTAACAAAGTACCTAAAGACTGGCTAAAATTGTTTCTTTGTTATGTTGTCTGTTATGTGTAGCGATAACCCTGGTTCATCCTTTGAGATTGCTGCTGTTTTTAATGCTTGAATGATTTATAAGTCAGCATTAAGTGGCTTAGCAAACAAACAAACACAGACTAAAAATGAGTGAAAAAGCAGCCAATGTCCAAAGAAAAACTTTGCAAGACCTTCGTGGAGAACCTGGAGAACCTGGAGAACTATTGGTCAAAACCACTTTAAAATATTAAGTCTGGCTTCTTGGAAGCAAAATATAAAGAAATGAGGGTGGTTCAAAACTTTATCACAGTATTGTAGCTGGAAATTCATAAGAGCAAATGGCAGGCCAGTTATAGTCCTTGCAGACGGCACTGATACAATGTGTAGTCAGACTTCCAGGGAGGTGCGTGTAAGGTTATGGTCTAAGTTCTGGCTTAGAGTTTCAGAAGAGTTTGTAGTTACGACATATGTAGAACCATCATTCAACTGTTAAAAACACACTACTATGCTAAGCAAATCTGAGCAAGTCAGAGGCTATATGATTATTGTGAACAATGTGAGTAAAATAATTGACCAAACTACATTTTATAGGTGGTTACTGTAAGTTTAGGCAACAAAACCACTTCATCTATAGTTATAGAAAGAATCTGTTGTGGACGTTTTTTGGTTTAAATAAGACCAGGATGCTTAAAGGCTGCCCAAAGCGCTCAAACACAACAACACACAATGTACGTTTAAATAATACACTGGCAGCAAAACAGAAAACCAACAGATTTTTCCTTTTGTTAGATAAAGGATTTGCATTTGCAGTATGAAACCATATGTACGGAAATTCAGCGATCAGGATGCTTTCTTTTGTTATTCATTGAAGGATTAGAAAATCTAAAGGTCATTTAACTGTTTGCAAAGCCACCCCTCTCTATCCTGTATTTATATAGAACGTGTATATCAGTAAACTTGAGAAATGCTTTAATTCACAACAATCAAGCTTAAGAATTCCCATACCAAGTCTCATAGGTGGATACCCGGGAATCTTGTCCATGTTTTATAGCTCAAAAACGCACTGAAATCACTTTCCTGGAAGATTCATTGGAGTTAGCCTGTTACCCAAATCAAAAATCAATGCAGTTATTTTGGGAACATTCTCCATGGTGAGAATAGCCAAGAGGCATGCAACACCAAACAGCTTGCTGAACCAAATGCCTTCGATCGATAGGTTAGTGAATTATGCATGGTATCGTGGTGCAGTACAACTCCACAAAGCCGCTTGTGCCTTTGATGCCTGTCTTGATGTGACATTTAATTTATATGCACACAAATGTGTGCGTGTGTATTTTAGTATATTTCACTGATCATGGGTGTAGTGTTATTGGTATTCTCTTTGACTCTCTAGTGCTTTGAGTGTTACTACATCTCATGACAGGTGACATCCTACTCTAAGGAAGAGGGGGATGTAGAACAAACATGCACCGGCAGACAACTGCCCACACGTTTAAACACATACTCATGCTGACAAGCACATATAACTCACTGGGCTTTCAAGACTTTCTGGTCTTAAACCGTCAAGGGAGAGCAAGCCTGCATGAATGTGGCACTGGCTTGTTATCTCAACAATCTCTCAACAGCCTTTATTTCAAGCGATGGCACATGGTGATGCCTTTTATAATTAAAACTCAAGTGGCTCTCTTTCATTTATTTATTCAGGCTCGGCTGTTTCTTTCCTTCCACTTTCTTGCTTGCTCAAATTGATTTAACTTTTGAAATTGTCAGTACAAAATAGGTTAGCTGCTGCAATTACAAAAGTTCTAATTAAAAGTAGAATGTAAATATATTCATAATTGTGTTGCTGTCTTATCTGTTTCATGGCTGGTGTTACTTTAAAGCAGGCAGGGAGAAAATCACCCTGTGAGAGAGAGAGAGAGAGATGAAGCGAGGTAGAGAGAGAATTGCATTTTTTCAAATCTTAAATTATGCAACAATAAACATGATAAAAACCAGAAACAGCCATCAAATCCAGATTCACAGAACCCAGGTTAACCAGCACAGTCATGAAAACTCCAAAACACAGCGATGAACATATTCAAAACTGGATGCTGGAAAATATTGTAATAGCCTTCATCCATTTGTGAAAATTTAAATCACCTATCATCTATCATAAATCATCTATTTTGAAGTTAAATGGCACAGCTGGCCAAAGGGGGGCTTGACTGTGTCATGTTAAACTGTTTGCATTGTGACAGTTTGATTAGATCAAGGTGAAAACATGAGACTGAGAATATTAATCTCAATAATTACAGTAATTTTTTTAAAGCTGTGGTTATGTGTTTAATTTCTGAACTTTTTTAGTTGAAGTTCATTATTATTCTCTAAATACTACATTAAGGGTGTCATGGTGTTGTGGTGGTTAGCACCATTGCTTCACAGCAAGAAGGTCCTGGATCTGAATTCACTGGCTGGCTGGGATCTTTCTGTGTGGAGTTTGCATGTTCTCTCCATGTCTGTGTGGGTTTTCTTCGGGTACTCCGGCTTCCTTCCACAGTCCAAAGATTCTAAATTGGTTGTAGGTATGAATTATTGTCTCATTGTGTCAGCCCTGCGATGGATTGGCGACCTGTCTGGGGTGTAGTCTGTCTCTTGCCCTGTGACAGCTGGGATGGGCTCCAGCCTAACAATGACCTGAACTGGACAAGAGGAGAAAAATCAATGAATGGACTGAGAAATGGATGGGCATTACATTGACAGAATAATAATTATTCTAATTGGCTTCAGAGTATATAAGACCACTGTGGTTCCCAAATTATTTTCATGAAATCAAAAAGAAACAAAAAAACCATACCCCCTGTGTTTTTTTTGTTTTTTTTTTCTCACAAATTGCACCCTGTGTAAGATTACTTATTCTGTTTCTTCTGCAAGCACGCAAGCCTCTGCAGTAAGTCTATTTGGCTATAACCAAACCTCTGTGTGGACTGGAATTGAAATGTTGCACATTTTCTGCTCAGTTTGATCAGAGTCTCTCCTCCTTTATCTGTAAGCATGTACAGTGTTGCCCCTGCAGTCAGTTCCAGAAGAAATCTCAAGGAGCTCCTGAACCTTTGACACATAGATGTACCACATGGATACTTGACAGGCGATCCCGTAACATGATTGATATCAAGTCACTGAGGTGAAGACTTGGCGTGGGTGGGTCATTTTCATTTATATCCATTCCCACCTGGCAAGGCAACCTTTGACCTTTTCAAGAACCTTTTCTTGGTTTTGAAATGCAACACCTTCATCACCTAACAACATTCGTGAATATTTAATCCAACATATAGTACTGTACAAAAGCCACAGCTTATTTCTTAATATTTTGCTTCCAAGGAGCCAGTCCTCCTTGTAATTTTTAAAGTGGTCTTGAGCAGTTGTTCTCCATTGGCTCCTTTTTCAGTCATTTTCAGTCCAGTCTTTGTTCCTGACTATTTTCAGAGCAATGCTTTTGTTTGTTTGTTTTGGTTTTTGCTTTGGTTAAGCCACTTAACACACTGAGGTAAGGGCAGGTGACGCAGATATGAAGGCCGCCCTATTTCACTTCCAGGCTTTGCAGTCTTTGTAGGCTTTGAAGGACCCTGCCTACGTAGACCAGAACCTTCGAAGGATGCAGCCCCTGAATTTGATCACAGCTCTTGTGTCTTCTGCTTTATGCTCAGTTTTGCTTCCCTGGTCTCATTAGTCTTATTCTATTTACCTGTGTTCCCTGGTGTTTCCACTCCCTCCCCGTTACCCCTTATGCATTTATTGTCCATGCTTCCTCCTGTTCTTTGTTGTGTTGTTGTCCAATCATCTATTGCTGCTTCTCTCTCTCTCTCTCTCTCTCTCTCTCTCTCTCTCTCTCTCTCTCTCTCTCTCTCTCTCTCTCTCTCATATATATATATATATATATATATATATATATATATATATATATATATATATATATATATATATATATATATATATATATATATATATACATATGTATATATAATGAATAACAAATTTATTAGACCACCTGTCATAAAAAACAAGAAAACATAAATCTTTTAGAAATTGGACAGTTGTAAAAGTACTTTACAACCTAGAAGAGTCAGGGATCAGAGGTCAGGTCTAGATATTTATGGCACTCACTGTTAACCAATAAAAACTGTTTTAGTCAATAGCACTGCTCATACCTAAATGACAGAACAACTGCAGTTATCTGTTTTACATTATCATACGTGTGAGCTACAGCATTAGCTGTATAAAAAGTGACTCAATCCCCATTTAAAGGCAGAGGATGTGGTGGTGGTGCACATCGGACACAAGAGTAAAGGAGACAGGGATTGGCCTCAGCATGACGTTCATCCGAGCGTCAAACTGTGCATCCCGCATTTCTCCCCCCCTTTAACCTTGGGAAGGCAGCAACAAACCTCTGAACCACTGACTGTCCCTTAATGTGCACAATTAAACAGATTACTGCCAAATCTGACAGCACGCTCACTGATTGCAGTATATACAGTCAGCACGTGCCCCATGTCAGGCGTTAGGCTCTGAAGTCTGAAATCTGTCCCCCTTTGTAGCTGATCCAGCTGAAGGACCGATGTGCTGGTGCAATAGTGAGGCATCTGTCGTTCGTCCATCTTGTATCCTCTTACAGTTCCTAAAAACACCATTTAGAACATCTAGAAAGGCTGTGTCTCAATTCCCACAGCAAGAACATAAATAGTAACACCACTGTTGCATTTTCATATACTATTTTATAGTGATGGTCTCCAATGACCTCTTCACATTTGACACTGTTTTTTTTGTTTTTTTTTCCCTTTTGTGCATTTAAAAATTTCCACCAGCTAACCTCCCCTTCAGTCAGCATCATTATCAGCAGAACTGTCTGTTTCCTGTACAAAAAATAACATCTAGCTTTTTAGAAGAGCACAGTCTTTCATCACTGGCTATTCTTATGTCACACATAGCACATGAGACCAAATGAAAATAAAGTAAAACAACCACAAGACTTATTTAGCACATTTTAGCTGATTTTTAGGCTTTAGTACTATTTTTTGACTCAAAGTCTCCTGATGAGTGAAGCTTAAATGTACTGGATGCTTCTTAAATTCACTGACTGAACCTGAATTGATGAAAAATTTAAATCAAGACTATTTTATTGCTAAAACAGCTACTGTTTCGGACCACCCATGACTGACAGGAAGCCGAGGGATCCACTTTCAAGCCTCACTCTTAGACCCTCACTCTGAAGAGAAACCTCCTTCACTTTTCTGTATTAATGTGGGATTGTTGCATAATCTCAGCGTAGTCTGGGCTGATTTCTCCCTTTCTCCCCTTTGGCTTTAGTGTTTCATTAATTTTTCCCCCTGTGTTTTATTCTGCTGTGCGCTCTGTGTTTCATTCTTGGCTACATGCTGCAGTCTCAGTTAACTTTTGGTTTCTTGGCCACAGGTTCACTGTCATTGGCCTCAGGTTTCATTTGGCAAGGATGGATGAGATGCTCCTCCACCCCACACCCAAAGCATTTAATCTTCTCTACGGATTCATAGTGTAATCAAAGATATTCACACAACCTCAATTCCAAAAAAGTTAGGACGCTGTGTAAAAAGTAAATAATAACAGAATGCAATGATTCAAAAATCTCATAAACCCATGTTTTATTCACAACAGAACAGAAAAGACAGATAGAAAGAAAGAACTGGAAGAACATTTTCAAACTAATCAAGTTAATTGGCAACAGTTATAAAAAAGAGCATTTTAGAGAGTTTCTTAGAAGTAAAGCTGGGCAGAGGTTCACCAATCTGAAAAAAAAAACTACACTGAAAAATTGTCAGAAATTTCAGAATAAAGACTTATATCTCGTCATCTACAGTGTAACCTGCCAATATCATTGTTATATTTATATTGTCAAAAGATTCAGAGAATCTGGAGAAATATCTGTGTGCAAGGGACAAGTCCAAAAATCAATATTAGATGCCCGTGATCTTTGGAATTTTTGGTGGCTCTGCATTAAAAACAGGCATAATTCTGAGCTCAGAAACACTTCCAGAAATCACTGTCTGTGAACACAGCTCACCGTGCCATCCACAAATGCAGGTTAAAGCTCCATCATGCAAAGAAGAAGCCATATGTGAACATGATCCAGAAATCTTCCGCCTTGTCTGAGCCAAAGCTCATTTAAAATAGACTGAGGCAAAGTAGCAAATTGTTCTATTGTTAGACAGAGCAAAATTTGAAATTCTTCTTGGAAAACATGGACGCCACGTCCTCAAGACTAAAACAGGAGACAGTCTGACTTCTTATCAGTGCTCAGTTCAACAGCCTGCATCTCTGAATGAATGAATGTGGGTGCATTAGTGCCTATGAAATAGGCAGCTTGCACATCTGGAAAGGCACCTTCAATGCTCAAAGGCATGTACAGGTTTAAGAGCAACATAGGCTCCCATCCAGACAACTTGCATATTTCAGTAACACAATGCTGAAGCACAAGCTGCACCAATGAAGTAGCATGGCTTCATAGTAGAAGCCATGAATTAGCCTCCCTGCAGTCGAGACCTTTCACAAAGGATTCAGAGCATCATGAAATTAAAAAAAAAAAATACAGAAAAGAAGACCCAGGACTGTCGAGCAGCTAGAATCTTATATCAGACAATGAGGCTATATTCCTATCCCCAAAGTCCAGTAACTGTTTTCCTCAGTTTCCAAACATTTGATATTTGATGCATTTTTTATGTTTTTGATATGTTTTCTGTGTAAGGTTGTGCATAAAATATGGGTTTATTATATTTGCAAATCACTGCATTCTGTTTTAATTTAAATTTTACACAGGGTCCCATTTTCCTGGTGTTGTACATCATGATTTACAAAATCAGGAATTAAATGCACTCATTCACATAATTGTTGAGCCAGTTGTTCAGCTTTCTCTTGCTAAAACCTTAAACACAGCCTCCCTATTCAACATGGAAAGGTGGGCATCATATTGTGAGCACCCGGGTGCTTCCTGGTGTCCTGATGGTCTTTAAGGCATGCTGTGAAAAGTCATCATGACCAGCAATAACATACCAGGGGAGAATAAGTTGACTCTGTTCATCAGGTATGACAGTCTAAAGATAGTCAGGGGAGAAGAAAATGACATCAACAACAAAAAAGGTCTTTGTATTACCATATTTGTCTATTTATTTATTAGCTTTTTTTTTTGTATTCATAGAGCTTTTGTACTGTATGAGCACAGTTTGCATAGACAGGCTTCTTGGTCAGAGCCAAATTTTGTTATGTGGATACATCTCCTCCAGGATGAACTTGCTGATGATCTTAAAAAGAAAAAACAAAACAAAAAACCCTACTCTTGTACCCATTACATAGAAAAACACAAGATTAACTTACAACAGTCTGGTGGTTTATGAGAACGGGGTGGCCTGGGATGGAGTTAAATTCCCAGCCTAAATTATTGTTTTCAATCTGCAAATGCAGCTGTTTTAGAGAGCAGCAATGGTCCTGTCAGTTCATTTGGGTGTATTTTAAGACCAAGTTCAGGGAAAGGATCTGCTTCATCAAAATATTTTACTGTGCCGGTAAAATATTCAAGTCAAGTGAAGTCAGGTTTATTTATGTAGCACATTTAACAACAGCTGTGGACCGAAGTGCTGCACATCTCAGATAGTCAAATAACATAAAACATAGAACAAAATGTTTTAAAGTTTAGGAAAAAGTGAGAAAACCTGAGCAAAAACAACACAAATAAAAATACTTGGAACTCAGTTTGATTTAAATCCAAAGAATAAAAATGGGTTTTCAAACAGGTTTTGAAAGTGTATAATGTTGGAGAAGTCCTAATGTGAAGGGGCAGTTTGTTCCTCAGCTTCAGAGCAGTTACTGGACAGGCCCGATCTGCCCTGTGTTTTAATCTGGACCTTGGGACAGCTAGGAACATTTGGTCAGCAGACCTAATAATGCCTTAGACTTATATAGCGCTTTTCACGGTACTCAAAGATGCTTTACAATTCCATGCACTATTCATTCACACCTCAATCATACTTGGTGGTGGTAAGCTACTAATGTAGCCACAGCTGTCCTGGGGCAGTCTGCAGAAGTGTAAAGCCAATTCACGCCTGCAGCCCCTCCGACCACCACCTCACACCAACCACACAACCACATTCACACTCAGGCAATGTGGGTAAAGTGTCTTGCCCAGGGACACAATGCACTCCGATAGGGACTCAAGCCAGTGACCCTCCGGCTGCGAGGTGAGCACCTACCCACTGCGCCACTGCCACCCCACCGACCTCAGTGATCTAATGGGAGTGTGCAAACTCAAAAGATCAGAGAGATAAGAAGGTGCCAACTTATAGCCATCCACATCTTAACATCGTTCACACAGCCCAGCAAGGCCTTCAAAGGAATCATGGGTTTACATTTCAGTAGTAAATCTGCAAGTCATCTGCATAACAGATGCCAATTTTTATTTATTATTTTAAATTTGAGCTTAAGTGGAGTGCATAAATTGGGATACATAAAGAATGGATCCCTGGTGGACCCCACATGACAGCAAGGTTTTTGAGGATATATTCCTCGGCCTGAGTGCAGTTAGTTAAATAAGATTTGAACCATTCCAGTGCAAGGATGCTGTGATCAATGACATCAAAGGCAGCACTGAGGTCTAAAAATACTAAAATGACAGAATCTCCTGAATCAACAATAGTTATGAGGGGTAATTTGAAACGTACAGTTTTATTGCTGTGCTGTACTTTAAATCCAGGCTGAAATACTTCAGTAATACTGTTTCAATCTAAAAAGGTCTGGAGCTGAAGAAAGACAGCTTTCTCCAAGACTCTGGAAAAAAAAGGCAATCTAGAAATCAGTCTGAAGTTGGATAAGACTGTTGGATCAAGGTTTTACTTTTTAAGAAAAGGCGCCACCACAGCATGGGTAAAATCAGCAGGGATACAC